>JANAWD010000165.1:29417-68956 GCA_027627245.1 Meripilus lineatus | reverse complement strand
TGGCAAGGAAGGGGATGACAACAACCCAGTAGTTGTGACCCCATACAACGAATGTACGATGAAGCTGTAAACGAAGATGGAGTAAATGAAGTTGGGTATGGAAAGGAAGAGCATACGCACGACCAAGAGGTCGGTCAAACAGTTGTTTATGACATAACTCGTACCCCCAAAAGTGTCGATCCAATGCGAAAACTCGCCATACAAAAAACCAACAGGACCACCGGGATAATTCCTATCATCAATAAACATCATCATAGTCCACTGGGTACCGGCTGCAAGGTTGATAGTAGCGATAGCCCATATGACAGAAACGAATGAAATGAGTTTATAATCCGGGGGTCTATTCCCTCTACTTGGATGACGGAGGAGGCAATAGACTGTTGTTCCGTAGATGCAACAGTGGAAGCCTATAGATGGGATGAGTACTACGCGCGGCAGATGGCCAACTGATCACGATGGAAGGGAGACTGCGCACCATAAGCTACTGCCGCGAGGAAACCTCCTACGAAGTATGACCTCTCAGTCCACAGGTCCTGGGGCGACTCTTGTGGAGCATATGACATGGCACTTCTGAGGCGTAGGAACCAAGTATTGGTCGTCCTGAGGGCCAGCAATTCAGGATTGAATGGATTGTATAATGCACGAGGTCCGCCTTTACTTCGATCTGAGAGTTAGAGAACTTGAGGAACAAAGAGCAAGAATAGAGAAAGAAGGATTGGAGGATGGAAGCTGTGGAATGACCCACACTGCTTGAAATGCCCCATCGATTGATCGCCCATTCCTCCTCCGACGCCGCCGCTGCATTGTCAAAGGCCGTCTCTCCGCCACATCGACACGAAAAGCAATCACAAACCCGTCCACGGGAGCCGTCTCTGTTCTGATGAACGGTCCGGGATACTATTAAAGGGTGGGGGGGAAGCAACTCACCTCGCCATATTCTCCTAATAAGATCTCCCCCAGAGTTTTCGCGTGAAGTCAGTTCTTGGTACGGATGGACGACAGAACGAGAGACAAGGGAATAAGATTGACAAGTTTGATGCAGTGGATTACTTGTCTTCATTAAATTCTGGAATATAGATGTAGTCAACAATAACTCAATATGAAGTAGAAACACGTCTTCAGATCAAAGCGAAGGAAATGTCATCGACAGAAACAAACATTGACCTCATCTCGTACCCAGTAGTAATGAGAAGTTGAACCTAAGTTGACACGGAAGAAAAGTGAGCAAGCACGATGGAACTTCCGCTGAAAATACCTTCGATGACTCTTCAGATGTGTTTCTAACAATCTGGGACCATCTGAGTGCCATTCTCCTTAAGAGTTCCCACCATTTCGGAGCTCCGGCCTTGACCTCCTCGAGTAATCTCCCTAAATCTGTTTCTTGTGAGCTCATTCTGGCTGAATGCATGATTCTCGGATGGTCGAAAGAGCCTATCGATGTTCAAAGGTCGCTCGTCAAGGATCTCGGTGGCCCATTAGAATGGAAGCTCCTGCAACGCTTTCTGTGCACCAGCATGGCGTGGACGGTCACGGTGGGAGTTAACGTAGATTCGCGGGGGTCGCGTTCCGACCCGCCACCCTGGGTCGGTTATCATGCCTTTCCACTTTTCTCTCCCACGTGGCAATTCGGCGCACATTTTCCCACAATTGTCATGTAATGGCCTGGGCTCCATGCCAAAATCATTGTCTGTTCGTCCTGTTTCTTGGAGAGGATGAATGAATTAATTATTGTTGCAACTCGCGTAGGGTATGCAGTCTGAAGCTAGAAGTCTCAGCCAGTCAAATGCTTTCAGACCCCGAAAATTGACACTGAACCCATATATAGTATGCCGCGATCGTGCTTCGACTAGAGTCGGAAGGCAGTGGGAGGAGTCACCAAAAAAACTACCTCTAAGACCTACTCTGATTGCTCATCAATACCAGGCAATGAGCCATCCAAAGATTCCGAACCCTGTCATTTCCACTAGGAAGAGTACCATGGGGTCATTCAGCACTGGCAGCATGGGATTTTACTAGAGGTAAAGTGGTCCGTTTAGGCTAGTGTTTGAAGACTCTGTGGTCGGAGGAATATTGGTACCTTCGTTCACCGAGTGTCCCCAATAATCCCTTCGTTCGCTGACGTCCTCCTCGGTTTCCCACTCATCGTTGTTCCCAACCAGTATCGAACATCGTTGACCGACCGATGCCCCGTCAACGCACGAGCTAGATCCCGCCCTTCCTCGTACAACCCTTTGGGAATTCTCGCGATTGACAACAGGAAGTCTCACTGGTTCTGTAGAGTCCTTCATTCAGTATATAATCCCTGCTGTAGCTACCGCACACAGACTCGAGCTGGTCAATACTCATAATTATACCTCGTTCTCCCTTTCTGTCCTTTGTGATTCCGGGTTCCGGTCGCAACTTAGACGCCAGGTTTGGTGTAGTTGTTGTTGATATTCTGCCCTTCTTGTGGTAAAGGGTACACTAAGGGACATATTCTTGTCCCCTGTGCGAGGCACAAATGGAGGTGAAAGTCCACTAAGGCTACTACACGTTGGCACTGGTAGTACGAGTAGTCAGATCAAGCACATGGAAAATGGCACTCGAGGCTTACCCAAATTTAATCATGACAATGAGACGGCCGTCGCCTCTGCAGATGCACCTCATATGTCGGAGTGCCAGGAGACATGAAACAAAGTGAAAGGATACTCACTGAATGAAGTGTATGTGCTAGTATCTGCGGGTCGGATCCGGGCGTGCCGCTGCAGCGCCGTCTCCCTCAAGTCCAACTCCTGAGGCACGTCATCATCTGTTGGTAGAACAGTTGGCGCCCATCGGGCCACTCATGTAGTACGGCGCTCCGCACCTTTATATCAAATTAAGTTTTTATTGTCGTGCCATCACCTTCGCCGCCGTCGCTCGAAGCCAACATCACCTCCTTCGAGCGAAAGGACTGGGAACGTAGCCCCGGACATGAGCATCGCGCGAGCCACTATCATCACCACCACTGATTTCCTCGAGGAGCAATCCCACTTGTCATGTCCGCCATCTCGAATTCTGCCCTCCATTCCTTCCAGGTTGAGTCCTGCGTGCGTTACTGCGCTGTCAACACCTGCGTCACACGGGTGTTACGGGTCCTCCGTATCTGATTCCAAGTTTGAGTGCAAGTAGTTGAGACCATCCAAAGTCGTACTTCCAGAGGATGTTTCGATGGCAAATCAACCCGTGACTCGAGCGTGATGCGTGACGGTCACTTTGCTGGTTCCCAGTTACACAGTAGAGCGTCTAATTACTACATATGGTCTAAGCAATGACGTCAAGCGGGTACCCCAGCCAATTGGACAGGCACACATTACTTCATGTTATCGCCTCAAACGCAGGGCGAACATCTATCATCGGAGTACTACTTCAATATCCCTAGGATATAGCTACATCCAAACGGACGACAGAAACAGGAATTATGGGGGAATTATTCAGGAAACACACAAAACGAAAAATAACAACTCCAGAATATACCAGGAGTAAGGACGACTGAACGGAAAGTGTCAATGAACCACTCTGACCTCCACACAACGTTCATACAACCTGATACCGCACATCATCCCTCGATATCTCCATTGTAACCTCCGATACGGATCCCAACACATCGTTGCTTTCAGTCGAGTTGGACGACCCTAAGCTGAGAGTCACAGATGCGATTCCTGAGCTTTCTGTCGTATCTCCACTCGTAGCAGTGATGACCCCACTGGGATCCTTGCGCGTCGCCTTCATCATTGTTTTGGACGTCAGTGACTTGCGGAACCGTACAGTACTCATTGTTACTGCCGTCTCTCGCGTGAACGCATGCCCGAATGCTACACGTATCATGATAAGTTCAGGAGCGATGCACTATAGATAACGTGAAGTAAGATATTGGTTTTATTTCAGCAAGTTGGAGTAAGTGATTCAAAGAATAAATGAATCGCACCATAACTTGTGCCATAACTGGCAACGCCAAATTCTGGACGTACGAGTTACTCCAATACGCCACGATAAAAACTAAACCAACAGCCGCATAAACCGCCGCACTTTCCACAACTACAGCAATCAACGACGTATAACTCTTCGCATGTTCTTCTCCCAACGCCGACCTAAGACTATTCCTCGCAAAAACGAGACGAAAGATGATGAGGAGGGTCGGGAGGATCGAAATGGGTACGGAGAGAGACCAATAGGGAACTGCAAAGTAGAAAGTGATGTTTGTCCAGATGGTCGCGTGGGGGAGGGCGGCTTGTAGAACGTTCAAGATGGAGAGGATTGTTGATGCTATTATAGCGAGGAAAGGGATGATAACGACCCAGTATTTGTGTCCCCATATTACGAATGCTCGATAAAGCTACAGAAGAAAATCCTCAATGATTAATTCCTATCATCACATAGAGTCAGAAGAGAAAATAATACGCACAACCATAAGATCAGTCAAACAATTATTAATGATATAACTCGCATTCCCCAAAGTATCGATTGGATTATCATACTCGTGACGCATAAAACCAGCAGGACCACCGGGATAATTCCGGTTTTCGATAAACACAGCTTTATTCCACTGAATGCCCGCTGCGAGATTGATAGTCGCAACGAACCATAACACAGAAACAAACCCAATGGACTTGTAATTCCGTGCTCTGTTTTCTCTAGTTGCCAATGGTCGACGGACGAGAAAATAAACTGTTGCTGCATAGACACAACAGTGAAATCCTACTCGTCAGGGACAACAATCAACAAATGGAAACGGATCCCAAAGATGGAAGAGAGTACGCACCATATGCTACTGCACCGAGGAAACCTCCAACAAAATATGACCTCTCCAGCCACAAATCCCGGGCCGACTCTCCAATCGGAGCATAGGGCATAACGACAGTGACAAGGAAACGATAGTAAAAATAGAGGCACAATACTAGTCGTTTCGAGGTCCCGCAACTTCTAGCAGCAGATCACAGATACCATCCAGGATTTTGAATCCCGATGCTCGAGAAGGAACAGAAGCACACATATAAATAGCAGGACTCGACAACTCGAAGTAGGATGAATAAGTGCAGGTTGAAGGCGGCGATGCTTTTGCTTCAGGTGGAATGATGAGCTGTGATCGCTACGCCGCTTCTTCCTCCATCACCACCAGGCGCAAACCCACGATGTAGTAGTACCACCTCTACTACGGAATACAACGATTTCCAGTAGATCTTTCACAAAAGGACTAGATCGCCCGTAGGGCCATACGACGACATCCAGTCATTTCCACCCAAGTAGTCCCAGTACTCGTATTCCGAGTCGAGGACTCGAGCTTGAATCTCGGACCGACGAATTCATTGAGCCCATAAACTCCTGACCGATAACGGCGACTGCGAGAACGCCGGACGTCGAGTAAAAGACGCAGCCAATAGATAGTCAACTCTGAGAAGATTAAAGTGAGAAACTCCGAGAAAGCGATACACCACCGGAGCCGCACAGTCAGGGCGTTTCAGTCCTAGTAGCGGAATCAGCGTCCACTGCCCCGAGATATGAGCCTGAGGAGACCAGTAAGAGGATAGAGGAGACTGTTATCTCGTCGCCAAAAGTCATGCCGCCTGCTGTCAACTTTCTTTGAACCAAAAGATTTAGAGCCATGACCTCGACTACGGAGATACCGTTCGAGACGATACCGTGAGTCCGTGACACACAAGTGGAGGTGACGAAAAAAATCCAGCGCCTAATTACTACGTATGAATTGCTTATGTAATCGACGTTCCAGAGCAGGCTCGGAGCGCACGTATAGCAGTCTTCTACAGAAGACGCTTCTGCGTGTATCGATAATATGCTAACACCTTCAGTGAGCCTTTGGTGATGGGCCTCCGGTCATGTGTTCTCACCAAGTGAGACTTTCAACATCAATCACCCTTGTTACCGTAAACATGTTTAATCTACTTCTACAACAACAACCCACAGAGAACGAGATAACACCTCGATACGTTGAACTCGTGTTACTGAAACCCAGAAGGGAATAGATAAAGAAAAAATATCAAGCAACAAGCGGATATCAAAGGGTAACAATTGAAACAACAGATGACTCGAGAAAAACCAAGAAAGTCAATATCCCACATCGATCATCCCACAAGCCTCAGACAATGTCGTGTTTCTCCCGCACTTGCACATGCACATCCTCCCTCGATCCTCCCGGCGTGATCACACCGACTTCGGAGCCCGACCCCGAGCCCATCCCCTCACCCAACATCTTCTCACTCTCCGTCAACTTCAACGCCCCCAAATTGATCGCAGCAGCCGCAAACCCCGAACTAGCCGCTGTCGTCCCATTGGTGGTAATCACCCCCGTAGATTCAGCATGTGAAGTCCCCATGGTCGTTTTCGCTGTCGGTGAGGTGTGGAAGCGCATGTTGGAGAGTGTTGCGGCTGTTTCGCGTGTAAAGGCGCGGCCGAATGCTACGCGCATGATGATCAACTCTGGAGCGATGCACTGCGAACGCGCGGAACAAAAGTTTAATGAAAATCAATATCTTTGCAGGTGCAGGGTCGAAAGAGTATGAACTTGATCGGACGTACCATGACTTGACCCATGATCGGTAACACCAAATTCTGCACATTCGAGTTCCGTGCAAAGGCGACGATGAAGATCAAACTAACCACGGAATAAATCGCGGCGCTTTCAATGACGATGGCGATCAACGAGGTATACGTCTTTGCAAACTCATTACCCAAGCTTGCTCTGAGGGTATTCCTGGCAGAGACGAGGCGGAAGACGATGAGGAGGGTCAGGAGGATATTGATGGAGATGGAGAGGGACCAGTAGGGGACGGCGAAGGAGAAAGTGATGTGTGTCCAGAGGTTCGCGCCGGGGAGGGCGGATTGGACGAGGGTAAAGAGGGAGAGGATCGTAGATGTTACAATGGCGAGGAAGGGGATAAGGACAACCCAGTAATTGTAACCCCATATCACGAAAGCACGATGAAGCTGTCAATAGAAAATGAAGTCATGAATTATGAATACGGATGAGAGAAAAGAGGGTACGCACGACCATGAGATCAGTCAGACAGTTATTCACAACATAACTCGTACTCCCAAAAGTGTTTATCCAATGCGAAAACTCTTGGTACAAAAAACCAACAGGACCACCGGGATAATTCCTATCATCAATAAACATCATCATATTCCACTGGATACCGGTGGCAAGGTTGATAGTAGCAACAGCCCATATGATAGAAACGAATGAAATGAGTTTGAAATTTGGGGGTCTATTGCCTCTACTTGGATGACGAAGGAGGAAATAGACTGTTGTTCCGTAGATGCAGCAGTGGAAGCCTATAGATGGGATGAGTACGAGCGGAAGATGGCCAACCGATCATGATGGACGCACCATAAGCTACTGCCGCGAGGAAACCTCCTACGAAATATGACCTCTCAGTCCACAGATCCTGGGCCGACTCTTGTGGAGCATAGGACATGGCGCTGATAGAAAACGACTGATGGATTCTGATGAAATGGTTGTTCCCGAGTGTCTACGGACAATGACAGGACAAGTTCCCCAGCAGAAAGGACCAGAACACTAGACTCAGCACCAGTTCAGAGATCAGACTAGGACAGAGAGTGAGAGAAGCAGGAGGACAGTAAGTACAGGAAAGGGGGAACCCCAGCGTGATCACTAACGGTTACGAAATAAAAGAGAGTTGTCCACGCGAACAAGCCTGGTTCTCGTTGGAATCAAATTACTCGGAATGGAAAACCAATCAGAAAGGAAATTACGGTGGGAGGGCTTGGTGATCCTTCTCAGTCGGTCTTTTACGGCAATGGTGCCCTCTCTGTCTGAACCTGGGGAGAAGTAGAGTTTGAGATATGCAAAGTGTGGGATGCGTTGTATTATTGTCGGTGCTGTTGCGACGCCACTGAGGCCATGCAGGGCAGCGAGGACGGTTTTTTTGACCTGTTGGCAGCGGCAAGCAGACGATTCGGGGCAACAGTGGCCGGCTAGCGGGGGACATGAGCTGATAAACGCTGTCAATCATCGCGCTCGACGAAAGGTAGCTGGGAAGCCCCGACCAGCGACGGAAAATGCACG
Source organism: Meripilus lineatus (assembly GCA_027627245.1). NCBI lineage: Eukaryota > Fungi > Basidiomycota > Agaricomycetes > Polyporales > Meripilaceae > Meripilus > Meripilus lineatus. Next base: position 60,894 of record JANAWD010000165.1, on the reverse strand, counting down.
CGAGTATACCAGGTGAGATCGCCAAAGAGCAGCCAAGGTAGTAGTATGGAAGACAACGTACGATAGGCTGGGATATGGCGCAGAGAGAGGTCGAACAGAAGCCCTCCAACAGAAGAAAAAGCGCCACAGCCATGCTATACCTGAAAAAGGGAATTGAGAAGCTCCGGTGAATTCCCTTCGCTAGTTGCCGAAGCCCTGGAGGCGATAAATGGCACCGATGTGACCTCTTTTCATTCTCGGAGCAGGCGTTCCATGTGCTCTTCTCCACCTCTTGCTCTTGAGTCTGTTCGTGCCTGATTCCCCTGCTGGAAAGAAGGAACACTCGTCCTTATCTTCCTGATTATCATAGTCGATTCACGACGGTTAGACAAGGTACATCAGTTTTATGCTCGTATGGATCGCTTGATATACCCCTCTCTAGGCAGGCCCTGACTCTGCTCACAAATGTCACTCAAGCATACCCCACAACTGCAAAATGCAGTACTGGTCTTTCTCGGAATCGTCTTTCTCCTTACAAGCCTCACAAATCTCACCTTGACGCTTACGAAACGCCCCAAGCCAATCTCACTTGCAGACTACAGTACGTTCCTCTCTACCACCCACATACTAAATCTAATCACCCAAAACCCCAATCTCTCATCACGCAAATTCCACACCTATCAACAATGTCTACCGCCACCGTCAACTCTTGTCTTGTCTCGTAAGGCTACGAACTCGATGACTACCCGCTCTACTACCCCCTCGACACCCCCCTCGTTTCAATGACACCCGAAGACAGCACCCACTACCACCTCTCCCCACACCACTCCCCCTCCCTCTCTTCCGAATGGTCCTCCATCTTTCCCAAAGGCGGCGGCTTCATCCATCTCGGTCCATCTCACCGTCCATTCGGCCTCTCCATGTTCCATCAAATGCACTGCATCGTCGCACTCCAACAAGCCATCGAACAACCGGACGAAGTAAAGAGAGAAAACGAGTGGGAGCATTCCATGCATTGTTTGAATTATCTGAGGGAGATGATCCTGTGTGATGCTAATCCTGCGTTGGAGAGGAGCATCCCAGAGTTTGGTCAGAAGGCTATCGATTCAAGGACAGAGAGGGTTTGCAAGGATTGGGAAACGGTGTACAGAGAGTTGGAGGAGAAGCACCATAAATACCAGGAATGGCTCAAAGGAGCTACCTCGTCTCGTACGCATTTAGAATTCTAGTCTTGTATTGTATCACTTTGTTCTTCGAGTCTATCATATTATACAATTGCTCTCGACACCCTCTGTAAAGTAACCCCCGCAGCAGGAACATGCATCCTCCTCTCCTCTCCCTCTCCGCCCCAATACACCAAATCAATAGCCTGTCCTCTCGCATACCCAACGTCAAACCCAAGCATATAAATCAAACATCCATAATCCGGCGCGTCATTGAACCCAGGCACACCCAACGCAAGCCTATCATCGCACCGATCGAGAGGCAATAAGTAAAACAATGATGGCAATAATCAGCACGGACTTACCGGAATTCGTCGGTCCTGCCTGTAGAGAACAGGTCAACGGGTTTAGCATCCCCCGCCGGAGATCCTTGTAACATCCACAATGTATCCACATTCTTCAACGCCAATTTCTCCACTTTGATACTCCCGTTCTCAACGCTCACAATTGCGCTCGAATCTTCTTCAACCCAAGTACCTTCGTATAGCTCCTTCGCAGCCTCCTCTAACAATTCGTCGAAAACGGGTTGGAACGCTCGGACGGCTCTCATGAGGAAATCTTGCGAATCCGGATACGGTCCTGTCATTAACACAACCACACCGTACCCTTTTTGCGGATTCACGCTAAGAGCGGTGTGATACCCTGCTAGTTGACCCCACTTGATATATGTCCTCTCTTTTTGACCCCATTTGTTGGGCGTTTTGATGATTTCCCAGGGCATACCGATCTCGGTCATGTCGTCGAAGAGCGGGTGAAGAGGGTGTAGCCATTCGTGAAGTGTATGTGCGGGGAGGAGGGATAGGGCGTGCGAGGGGTTGAGGAAAGTTTGAACGGAGGTGATGAGGTCGGAAAGGGAGGAGAATTGGCCGCCGGCAGGGTTCATTGCGTCTTTGAAGTCGTAATCCTAACAAAAAAAAACATGACTGAGGTTGTTGTGGATTATGAAAGGGAATGGGTAGACGTACTGCTGCTTCGGGTTCGACACTCGAAATGGCTAGTTCACCTTCCCCGTACTTTGACGCCAAGAATCCCGATCTCTCCATTCCTAACGGTCCAAACACATCCCGCTCCAAGATCTCAGCGTGTGTGTTCGCTTTCACCTCCGCATCTCCCCTTTGACCATCAGCGATGACATTCGCCTGACCCAATAACGACAACCCTGTGTTCGAATACAACCCCATGGACCAAGGTTCCGCCGATTTCGGAAACCTCCTCACGGCATCCAAGACTTCTTCGTGCGTAGGGAACGGGTTGCCGTTGTCAGGCGGGTGGCCCGCGCCTTGCAGGGAGTAAGGCCAGTTGGGGAGTGTTCCTGGAGGGTGGATCATTCCCAGACCTGACATGTGAGAGCCCAGTTGGCGGAGAGTTATGGGTGGTTGCTGATGTCGTTTGGTGTGGATGGCTTCGGAGGAAGCAGTGGGAGGGGGACCATAGTGAAAGTCCGGGAAGAATTTCGTGAGGGGATCGTCTCTGTGATCATACTTCACAAAAATGAAGAGTAATGCTGAGTGAGGACGTACAATTGCAACACACCTCTATCCCTCAATATCAACGTCTCCAACACAGTAAAAACCTTGCTAACACTTGCAAGTCTGTAAACCGTATCCCTATTCACTTTTCCTCGTTTCTCTGCATCAGTCTCATTCGCTCTAACAACTCCATATGTACCCTCGAATATCGATCCTTCAGAGGTAACGACGGCAATAGCCAAACTATCAATATCGCCCTCTGCTACACGCGATGCGAGCTGAGCCGCGAATGCATCAGAGGTCGTTTTAACCAACGGGTGAGAGGCAAGAGGTGGTTTGGTGGTGAAAATGTCGGGTAGAGGAGAGGAACAGGTAGTTTGACTATTCTGGCGAGTAGTGATTTTCGATTCGGTTGCACGAGATAGGTAGGCGAGGAGTTGCGACCCGACGTGGGGATATGAGACTTCGGCGTAGCTCAAGAGAGCGGTGAATGATAAGACTGCGAGCGTTACCCAAGGAATATTGCGACGACTACGACTGGGACGCCCATCATCGAGGACCTTGTCCGTGTCTCCCATGTCGATCCCTACCCCAATACCAAAATCAGCCAAAAGGCAAACCAGGAAACAAGAACAGGAGACAGGGTTGGCAAAGGGACGTTGAATGAAGTGGGGTAACAGTAAAACAGTAAGAGAGACCAGACCGAGTCTTGGGTCTCGGGTCTCGGGGTCTTGAGAATGCAAAGACAAGTGGAGATAAAATGGGAGGGTTGGACTCACCAACGGTCAAGAGGAGGAACACGATTCGACAGGCCCCATCATCCAAATTGCTGCCCTATCATCTCGCATCACGTACCCCATACACGATGCATCATGCCATCTTGCATCAGCGCCCGAACACGAGACAGTAATCGCCTTCCCTCGCATTCCTCGTGCTTCACCGTGACTGGCAGACTACTTAGAATCAGATTCAGAGTTCCGTTGAGTAAGGACCAATACCCAATCCAATTCGGCGGAATTACAGACACGTACCGTACGGTTTGCGATGGGGCGTGTCCTGATTTGGTGATCTTTTCAACCATTTCAACCCGTCCATCACTTAAATTCGAAGGTATGACCCTGGGAGCGTTTGCATCGACGACTGCGGCGGAAATTGCCTCACTGGTACAAGTGAATTTTGCATCGTTCTATTCCGAGTCGCCAGTGAGACACGGACGCCACCATCATAACTTGGAGTACTCCAGAGCTGAGAAGTGGAAGGGAAGCAGAAGCAGAAGCAAAAGGAGGTGAGTATGCATGACTTGAAGGAGATAAATTGTCGAGAGGTGAAAAGCGAAAGCGAGAGCCTGTTTGGCTGTGGGGTGATGGCCCATCAGATCCATCAGCCATCAGTAAAAGCTCGTGGTCCTGGCCTGGGAATACTCTCTTAGCGAACCGTGGGAACGAGGAGCGGGGATTAGCTATCTTAATCAGGCAATACTGCAGATCCCGAGGGATTCGGAGGCTGGGTCGCGACTCGGGATGAGGGCATGTGGACTCAAAGTGGTATGCATCATCTGGGATTTTGAGGAGATATCTCCGGGTAATTGCTGTGAACGAGTGAGGTTGCAGACAATTGGGAAGATATAGCTATAACGCGATTTAATTTCCTCGTTTAATGAAGCTAGTTTCTAAGAATCATACAAGGGTCCGAATACAAAGTCCACAGAAACGATACACGACAACAACAAAAAAAAAACACATCCATCCATCCATCCATGCATTCATCATAGAAATCCGAATAATTATACTCCACCCTTGACAACGAGACCTCACCTCACCCTCCAACCCTAGACAACAGGACACTACACACGACCCGTATCCAAGAAACTCGTCGGCTTATCCAACTTATCCATACTAGGATGAGAATCAGTATGATCCTGTACGTCCTTTGTAATCGAAATCGCTATGGAGCGCATTGGTATCGACCCGATGGTGTTCACTGGGTCATGACCACGAGATCGATTTGATGATGGTCCATGACCGGATGGTGTTTTGTTCATTGCTCCTGACATGCGAAGTGTGATACGGATTGTGATTGCCGCAAAGGTGATACCCTATCAGCCGGGATAGAGATAGAGATAGAATCATGGATCAGTGTCAGGAATTAATAGGACGGGAGAAGAAGATGGCGGGAGGGAGGATGGAACACAAACGAAATCAAAGAAGGAACGGAAAGGCACGACAAAGTTGGGTGAATGGTATCCGAGTAGAAGAGAACAATGTGATGAGAGGAGTGTAGCGAGGACTTACGACGAGCGGAGTAACAATCTCCAGCAAAATGTACTGGGCGTTGTAATTCGCGGCATACAACGCCAACAACAGGACCTCCACGAAGAATTGCAGCGATGCCGACTCAATAAGGATCCTTACGATCGGCATAAGATTCGATTTCGAAGTTCGGAACCCTGAAGAAAGTCGGTCGGTTTTCCAGATTTTGTACGCCATGAACCCGGTAGTAAGAGCTGACTGCACAACGGCAATTGAGTAGAACGTGGAGATCCAATGGGTCAACCGAGGGTCGAACACTGTTGCACCAGGTATGATGGATGGATACAATCCACAAACGGTATATCCGGAACCTTAAGTTCATGGTAATAGAAATCAGTTTTTAGTCCGTTGCAAAATTATGAAGAGATGGGAGTACTGACCGACACTAACAAGCCATAAAATCACAGGGAGAACAATGACCCTATAGTCGCGATTCCAGATAACCCAACACCGATATATCTGATCTTTCCATGAGCATTGTTCCGTTCCAGGACAGAGTATCGAGACCGCCGGCGGAAGAAGAAAACTGTACTCACCGCAACAGCATCGCCAAAGATTTCTTGCGTAGCGTACAGTGTATCTTTGAAGACGTGGTCCCAAGGTGCGAGATTTCCGATGTACCCAACGGCTCCTCCAGGGTCGTTTACATGGATAACGTACCCCTCAATCATCCGGAAGCAATTCATACCTATTGATGAATAAGACACAAACAGCGTATGTCAGCACGGCGGGATTTTCAATGAAGTGTTGGAGAACGGGAGAAGTATAGCGAGTGGACGCACCCAGATGCATGGTTGCGATGATAAACATTGCGATACCAATGATGAACATGGTCTAGAAACAAGAACAAAAGAGCAAAGTGCTGAGTCCACCGCATCGAAAGCCCTGGTGGGGAACGGAACTGACCTTACTGTGTCCATCTTGCGCTGTGCGGAAAGCAACGTGCACATAGATCGAAGCACAGAAGAGACAGAAGAAAAACCCTTGAATTGATATTATGATGTTAGCTGCCGTGTTAAATGAAGCGGTCAGGGATACCCCGTACCATAAACGAGAGCCTAAAATGATCAGAGAATGAGATCACCATACATAGAAAATCGATGAAAGGACACCAACCTCAAGCCATGTCGCTATAATGAATGTTTTGTCCAAGGGAAACTGCTTCATGGTGAGGAAAGATAGCGCCAAGTGTGTTTGAGGAGATTCAGAAAAGTCAGACTTATAACCTCAAGATGGTCTCGGCACTATCGTCTCAGTGGCAGAGATGAGGCACCGGGTTTCATTTCCGAAACGACAGTGAGATTATTTGATGCGCTTCGTGATGGGCTGGTTGAGGGCCTAAATTTGCAGCAGGCACCCCAACATTGTGGGTCTCTCTACTCGCTTGCGGAGTTTCTGGAGCATGAGAGACGTCCTCAACGACACCACAAGATGGAGCACAGCCTCCTGGAGGAGGAATCCATGCCCACACCCGTTGTTAGCTTCAAGATGTCGAAAGATGAAAGACGTGATAAAAACCGTCCCTCACGGCGTCATCGGTCGGAAAAATGTCGATCCGTGTCATACCGTGAGTATGTCCTTGCCCCCCCAAACTTGCACAATACCGGAGAAACACTAATGAGTGTATCGGTGAAGCGCCCACAGGAAGCCAACAATCCGGTTTTAAAACCTTCTTGTTCTCTCGCCAGTCAAAATCATTCGAAGGTGGGGGTTACAAACTGTCAACGGAAAGGACTTCATGAGAATAGATATGCCGATAATCCGTAGATCAATCATCGAACTGACCTGAGACACGAAGTACCACGGGACTTCGGACCCAATACCAAAACTTGGAGTTCCTAACCCATTGAGTGGCATCTCGGCCGAAGGGCTAGTGTTAGGGTCTCACGAAGTAATGGTGAAACCAGTGGGATTTAAACTCGTACTTTTGCTTGCTTGATGACCACATGGCGAGAGGTTACAAGCACGGCAAGGATGGGTTTCCTGTACTGGTATCATCAATAAGAGAAATCACGCCTGGTCTCCCTCCGGTCTCCGGAGGTAAAGTAACCAGGGTTATCCGTGAGAATGAATATGAAGCGTACCCACCAGACGTCCCAATGAAGACTGATAGACAACCATTGCAATTTGCACATGGGGATTAACACTCCGACTGAAGTGATGCCGAGGGCAGCTATTGATAGAAGTAGAAGCCTGCAGCCTCGATATCAGAGAACTCATGCCACCACTGCCATTGAGCCCTTGACTGCCCCTCTCGATGGCAGAAAGCACAGGAGGTGCATGTGGATCATGACTGATCTTCACCCATGGTATGCCTCGTAGGGTCCTCATCAGAGGAGATCAGAAGGAGTTGTCGTTCAACGAGGTCTGTCGTCCAGTCGGTAGTAATTGAGACGAGTTGGAGATAAAAATATTCAGGCATCGATGATTGGGTTCACCGGCTAGTCACGTCAAGTTGTCAACGCCACTTGGAGGTGTCCCGCCGGAAAGATTTCCAAAATCATTTTTGATAGAAGTCGGTACTTCTACTATCACACACCCCTTCTTACATGCGTTTCCAGTATTTCCCGTCGTATAGTACTGTCCCTCATCGAAAACACTCAAAAGTTTGGATTATGATGTGGTATCTAACTGTATATAGATCTCTGATTTTTTCTATATTTTATGAATTTTATTTGCGCCAGCGGCATGTTTCCGGCGAGCTCAGTCGCAACTCCCCCCTTCTTACATATGAATCGTCACAAAATGTCACATCGGCAGAATTGAGCTCAGCTCGGCATACCATTTATGGGAGCAGTTCGTGCAAAGAGGGGTGAGCGCATCGTCGCGCATTCAGGACTTCGAGCAGAGGCACACGTCGACGCCGCAAGCCACTGTAGTGTGGCTTCAATGTCACCATTTTGTCACCCCTTCTTCCAGACAATGCAGCCTCAGCTACTTAAGAGAAACATACAACAAATCGGATGGCTGACAAAGGTATCTCAGGTATATGTTAGCTTAACTCCTGGTTTCTGTGATAACGCGCCCATGGGAAGATGTGGATCTGACACGATTTGTGGTGGATCAGAACTCAGAAAACTGGCTTTATTCCTTCTGACAATCTCAAATTTTGTTAGATTCCTTAGAAATTCGAGTTTTACACTACTATCAAGCATATTTACATGCCCAATTTTTTTCAGAAGGAATGGAGGGAAAGGGCTGCCTCCAGAGCACGATCTGTAAGAAGGGGGGAGCTGCAACAAGGGGTGTGTGATAGTATGGTCGTCCAGAAGTCGGGAGAAGATGAGAGGATTGACCAAGGTGCCGGAAATCGAAGTGATCGTCGAAGTCGCCGTTCCTTTCAAGGCGACAGTGGCGTTCAACTTCAAGTCGTCATCATCTGGCTCGCTCGTCGTTTCGCGGGTCTGGGACGTCTGGTGCCACCATGGGGGCGCTCGTTTTCTATATTGGGGTCTCAATGCGTCATTCATACAGGGAGGGAACCAATGGTGAGGCTAAATTAGAGCACAATTCGGGGTGAAGGCACCACACACAATGGTATACCATGATAAATAAAGCAAGCATCATCGATTCCCCATTGAGCAATGGAGTGTCTCATGTCATCTCAATCCCCGTCACCTCAAGTACTCAGGCTATCCCCATTCGACTCGGAATCTCAGCATTTCTGATGAAAGTTGTGTGCACCATGGTCGAATGAGAGATTGGGGTGTAAAGCCGGAGTGCCGCACAAATACGAGGACGGAAGAGGACTCGTCTATATTTAATTCGTCTAAAGCTTTAAGGCACATTCAATTCCGGTCATGGTCCTAAATAGATACAGGAACGGCGAATACATAGGTGATGTGAATAGAGTTCTTTTGAAGAACAGACGGCAGAAGCAAAGCGATTGAGAAACGGGATTCTACAGAAACATATCATGGTACATCTTCGGAACAATACATCTAGAACTTGATCGTAATTTCTTCTTCCTCCGCGAGAATAGAACCAAGATGCTTATGTCGCGGAACGAGCTTCACTCTGTAGGGAAGCGGTGTACGACCAGAAAGTCCTTCGTACTCTTCTAGTGAAATGGGCTCGCCGGGAATCTCATGCATCGTGAAACTCCAAAGAAGGCGAGAAATCGCAAGCCAGAGTTCCCGTTCGGCAACTGCCAATCCAGGGCAAATGCGTCGACTAAAAGGCACAAATTGAGTTTTATGCACAGATTAGAAAGATTTATGTGAACTCACCCTGCACCAAATGTAAAATGATCTCTTTGCATGACATCGGGGAGCTTAGCAGACTCTGCACAGCTCAAGTCGTCGCCAAGGTATCGATCTGGGTTGAAAGCGAATCTGCGCAAATCAATATTTGTCAATGGGTAAAATTCATACAAATGCGGAAAGTGACTGACGAATCAGGATACCTCTGCTCGTTGTGATGGAGGGTAAAGCAATTTAACACCATGACGGTGTCTTTGGGAATGTACATCCCGTTGTACACGAAGTCTTCTGTGGAGCAGTGTGGGGTTGCCATCCAGAATGGTGCGTGCACACGTTGAACCTGTTACAAACAACGTGATACTCAGGGGGACGATGATTGATACAAGGGCGGATACCCACCTCTTTGATTATTGCCCGAATGTATGGTAGGCGATGCTCGTCCTCTGCTGTAGGCCAATTCTCTCGTCCGACAACCCGATCAAGTTCCTCATGTGCTCGGGCTTGAATTTCGGGATGCGAGGGGATCAAGGCAAGGAACCATTGTATGATACCTGATGTCTTATTCGGGGTTTCAGCATTCGTTCAAGAGGGATGAATCAACCGGTACTCACGGAGTGAACTCCGCCAAGCGTGAAAACTGCCGCCAACATACATAGGTCCTCCCAATCAAGTTTTTCCTCCTCTTGGGTTTCAAGGAGAGTTTTAGCGAGGCAATCAGGCACGTCTTCACCCGCGTCCATCCTAGCTTTGACGCGCAGAATCATAGCACCGTAGACATCGATCAGATTATCGTGCAACTTGTAACCTCTGTACTTCGTGTACGATGGAATCTTCTGCAAAGGCTCGATGAAATCTATGATGTTTGACCACGGCCCTGAAACCAAAAATAAGAACGATCATTGTCACCAATATCAGAAAAGATCAGATACCAGTAAGATCCATGAATTCCATTGCGAAAGCGAGGGCTTTTTCGACCAATGGGTCGGTTGCAGTATCCGTTCTCGTGCCGAACGAGAGCGTGAGCATATTGCTGATTCACCCGGTTTAGTACTTCGCATGCAAAACAAAGTAGAGATAAACCGTACTTGAAAGCATATCTTCCCGCGTAGTGCCCAGGGTTGATGGGTAGGGCACCTTGTTTCGTTTCGTTGAAAAACGAACGAATCATGATTCGGGCTTCATAATCCAGAATATGCGCGTAGCTTTGCATTGCCTTTGGCGTGAGAAGCTGCATGGCGATTCTGCGGTGCTGTCGCCTGAAGAGCATGTCTAAGTCGGATCAAGCCATGGACGTCCTCGGGCGCACTCACCATCTATCATCATACTGCGACGCGGTGATAGCTCTTCCCCGAAGGATTACCTGGTTTTTCATGAAGTATTTCTTGCGCGTGGAAAAGATGGCCCCATTGGTGACCAACAAATCTCGGGCAACCTGGGGGTCGGAGATCACAACAAAGAGCTGGTTCCCCATCCACACGGAAAAGAGTGGCCCAAACTTCTTCGCCCAAGCATACAAAGCACGCTCGGGGTACTTTCGAAGGAAGGCATATCTCAGGAGAGGTCCAGGGGGGATGGGATGGCCATCCTTGTCCACGAGATTCTTGCGAAAGAGATATGGGAGTAAAGCCAGTAGTGCCCCTCCCAAAATGAGGGAGAGCAGTGTTTTGGCAGAGACGACCTGCAACATCTCTTCAGTAGGTGCTAAAATAGAAAGAGGGAGAGCGGCATACCGGAAACAGAGCGTGAAGATTTTGGATTTCAATGGTAGACATACTGTTGTATTCGAGGGGGTTAAGGACTTGACGTACGGTACAAATGACGATGTTTTATAGCCCTCCCCCCTCAAACGAGACAGGGTATGAGCCCCAAGCATCATAAACGTTTCACCCGTGGTCTGGGACTTCAGAAAGGAGTTTCAATGTGAGAGATGGCAGTACGGAAAACGGCGATGCCAACAGAAAAACAAACAAATCGGACAGATACAAGGTGATGGCCAGAACACGGACAAGGGAAAATGGAGAGGTGGTACTGAGATTCGAGGCATGAGTCCATCAATGTGCGAGGAATGGACATACAATTACAATAACGCTTCACAACCTTTCTTTCCAAAAACGGGAGTATGGTGCGTGGGGGAGTTTCGAAGGACAGCTATGCCATCCCGCCTCGACAATCAAAACGAAGTTTGCTACTTCATCAACATTGTCAAGGTCCCTGTGAGATCAAACCGCGGTGCCAAGTGGGTGGTTTGTACCCTAGAATAAGGGTTAGAGACTTGGTCCGAATAATAGACCTCGCATGCATGAAGGTAGGACTTTCTCATAGCCACCGACGATCGTGTGGTCATGAAAGAAAAAACGATAATGGCCGACTTATGTCAGCAAATATTCGTCCTAAAGTCGAAAAAATGAACGCCGCATCCCGATATCTATGCTCCACGTACTATAGATAATACGATATTTCTCCGGATTGATACAACCGAGCATCCACGAAGGCACAGGTTCACATAGGACGTGTCAAGTTATCGCGGCTGGCGTATCAATCAACCCTTGAACGTCAGCAAGTGAGGCCTTGAGGCGATTGTTCAGAAATAACTTGAGTGCCTTGGTTTCGCATGCGATCCTCTGGAAAGGGAATATCAACGGTAGAAAACATAGTCTTATGTTCTTGGTGCACTATTGGGACGCACTGAAGAGGCGTCAAATAATGCGCGACCACGACGGGAACGGAGTTGTAACATACCGTCCCATAGCTGCATAACGGATAAAACTGATGGGTAGGAAGTGTGTATGAGCATCGTTTGGCCTTGGGTTGTATTGCGCAAGCTTCCGAATCAACGGAGTTGTATTACCAGTGAGGCCTCGGCCCTCAATACGGTCAAAGGCCAGGCGTCAAACATTTTCAGGTAAACGCCCAGGCGCTTGCTTGTCCTTATCCTATTGGTTGAGCAATTGTGAAGGTTGTGCCAAACACCGAATGACCACTCTTTCAGGCTCTAATTAATGAACCAGCTCGCACAGGATACGCACCATAGCTCTTCTATGTCGGATGCCACGGGAAGGAGGGTCGGAGTCAGAGATATGGACTGGAGCACCGGATTTGTGGAGGCTCCCACCTTTGAGTTCTCTGCCCCAATCTACTATACTCTCATGCGTTATTTTTTTTGCATTTATGTGGCACAGAATGGTAGAAGGCTGGAATGCTTACCTTCTGGACCTACCGCAGTTCTTCCAAAAGTCTGGTGAGTAGTAAGCACTGATTGTCGTCTCCCCGAGTGTTCGTAGTGCTGGGATCAGAAAGGAAGGAGCATGAGTCAAATTCACCCCTGGCGATGGTGGCTCAGAATGCCGCTGCGCATCATTCAACTTGGGCATTCACTCCCACGTAGGGACCTCTTGTCTCGTTCCCAATCAGCAGTCTGTGATTATCATGGAAGATCGAAGCCTTTCAAACTTCACAACATGCCGGGTATTCATTCGTCGTGTTGCTACAGGGTCCAACTTCTGAAAGTTTTCAATTAATCGTACTCAGGAAAACAGTTGAAGTGCGTTTCCGACTCGCGCTGGTCAATACCACTTACGATTCACTCTCACGGCGCCTCCAGGACTGCCCCCTCTTCCTGTCATACTGTACACCATGCGTCGAAACGCCGATCCCCCCACTGCATCAATTGTTGTAAGTGGACGGATCCTATACACCTTGTGGGTATCATCAGTTCGGCACATATGATTGTGATTGTACCGTTGATAAGTGCCAAATTGAGCAGCATGCAAGTCCAACAACGACCGAAACACGGAGCCTCTCATTCATGGATCCATCGCCTGGGACCGCATTTGTGGCCCCGCTTGCCACGGCGAAATCAACTTTTCGCTCACTTCCATCGCGTATACCACGACTGACTGCATCAATTTGAGAGCAGCCTCAAATACCCTCGGGTGGGACTAGGACTGGACCGTTCCTCAGCCCGAGTCCCAAGCCCACTCTTACTACACTCTATTGTTATCAGTCACTAGTACATCCAACCTACAACATGCCCGTCGTCACCAATGGAAGACTCATCTACGTCCAGCATCCAACAACGCACTATGAACCTGGAGTCCACACAAAATACGTCGAGGAACAACTCGACACGGACACAGTACCGCTGAACGGAGGTGTCCTCATCAAGACATTGGTGGTCAGTGCCGATCCATACATGCGTTATCGCATGCGCGATCCGAACATTCCCCATTTTTCCCCTGCTGTGGTCATCGGTCAACCGTACGTATTCTTTGTATAGAGCAAGATAACTCCCTGATCATCTCAACTCCTACAGAATCGACAACTTCGTCATCGGAACCATCTTGCGAAGCGAAGATCCTCAGTTTGCCGCAGGGGATTATGTCTCCGCATTTTCCAGTCCGTAGTGATTTTGCACACGGAATGTCGTTGTTTGAACTGATGTGATCAATTCAGCCTTCGAGACGTATGCGGTATATCCCGGCCCCAAAGAATTGCAGCACTTCTTGAAATATATTGTCAAGATTCCCAAGCCCGAGAACTTACCACTCTCGATATTTTTGGGAACCTGTGGTCTTCCAGGTAAAGTCCATCAAGGCATCTGATCTTACCCTGTTCTTCGTTGATGGTCCCTTAGGCAAGACTGCGTATAGTGCATGGAAGATTTTCGGAGAGCCGAAGGCTAAAACGGTGCGATGCATTCAAGGGGCCTACGATTCGACTTCGGACTGATGTTCTACTAGAGTAAAACCTTGTTTGTCAGCGGCGCGGCGGGACCGCTGGGAACGTGAGGAACTTAGGATCGTATCATTACCATCACCTTCACTCATCAAATTCGTAGGTTCGTAGTCGAGTATGCAAAGATCACAAGCCCACACTTGAAGGTCATTGCGTGCGCAGGATCACAGCAAAAAGTCGACATTTTGAAGTCGGTCGGGGCAGACGTCGCCTTCAACTACAAGGAAGCAGACGTCAACAAGGTCCTGGCAGAAAATGGGCCTATTGATATGTATGTAGTATTAAGCACAGATAATGAGTCGCTACTCACGTACTTGGGTAGTTATTGGGATAATGTGGCAGGCAGTATTACTGATGCTGCCTTGCAAAACATGAACATGTTCGGCACCATTATTGTAAGGCTATCTCACTGAGCTCCTAGCACACTCTCACATCTTTGTTCAAGGCATGCGGCGCAATCAGCGGAGCAAGCAATCCTAAGGACGGTGCCGTCACTGTAAGTCGTCTACCACCAACAATGAGACAACGTATTGATCTACGTGATCTGCTCTAGAACTTCGGTTTGATCTTCCAAAAAGTCATTACAGTCCACGGATTCCTGTATGGGTTCGGTGATGACGCACAGAAAGCCCTCGGTACCTTCGATGCTGATATCATGCCTCTCGTGGCATCCGGAAAGATCACCAGCCGCGAACACCGTTACCAGGGGCTTCAGGAAGCGGAGAGAGCTCTTGCCGAGGTTCATAGCGGAAAGAATGTCGGAAAGTCGATTGTCATTGTCAGCCACGAGTAGTGCTTGTGACCAGTTGCTAGTTGGGGGTATTTGCGGTATCTTGTATATTTATGTTGCGACTTTTGATTTGGGAGTGTTCTTACTTTGTAAAATCAAAACACCCAGTTTGTAGGCACTGTCAACTAACACGATGACCATACTGGCTGAGAAAACATGGACCATGGAATCGTATCATATCTGTTAAATCGTTTCTGTTTCCGTGTATGCGCGCAGCACTCACCCGAAATATGGCTGGACCTAATCATGTGATCGCGATTCTGACATAATCTTACGGGAAAACCCGGATCAGGAACAAACCGAAGAAAACGTGTTTACTGGTCGGGTTCCTCGATGTCAACAAACCATTGTGGTAACACCGCAGGATGGTGCAGAAACAGGTCCTCCATTGATTTTTTGTGCTCTATCTCCGGGACCTATGATTAGATCGATTGGGGTTCAACTTATCCGTTAAAAAGAGTCAGAGTGCCGTTGTAGAGGCTGATGAAAAATCTGTACCGGAATTATTGTGGTTGAGAACTCATTCAACACGAAGACGGATCGCGACAGTCTTACCTTGTTCTGGAAATTGTTAAGGCTTCTGACGGTTGACATCCATAAATGTTAGGATGTATGAGCCTTCGCGAAAAGCTAGCAAGCACCACACGATGCTTCATCGACAGGTCTTCATGTATCATGACGATCCCAGAGCTACGACTGCTAATGGTCCCCTTATTGTGAGATCGTGGAGGTCAAAGAGTCGACGGGTTGATTCGACTTGCCTTGAGCCTTCGCGACTGAATCGAAAAGAAATGCAACGTGTCAATCTACACTATTCCCACTCATCGATTGTTAGCAGGATCCCTGTGTAAGGGCAGAGTGGGAGTAGAATGAGCAGTCCCTTCAGAAATGACATAGAGGGTGGTGTCGCTGACCTTGGTTTATTCTGGTTCCCAGTTGCATTCCATGGTTAGGGAAGGATACGTCAATTGTCAACTCAGAAACCTATTGGGAAGGACATCCAAATTTCAAACGACCGGCCACCCTCAAGAAGTGTTCCACCAACGCATGGGGGTTCATCGAGCAGATTGTGGGTGCGACGATGGCAGGCCATCCTTGACACTTCCATTTTTGCTTGGTCCAGTGGGGACGCAGTATTGTATCAATGTGTATCTGGAATACAAATGACCTATTGAGACCCTCAGAAGTTGTGATGCTTCTAGTCGGAATTGAAGCGGGTCATGAACCCTCAGGTTCATCCCTCGGGGATGTTAGTGGCGTGCACTGTGAGTGGTTCTCGAAGCCGTAGCTACAAAAGTCCAGATTTAATATACCACCAGCGGAGCCGCTTCGGCTTATAAGCTTACCGAGAGACAAGTTCGGCGTCGACGAGTGAGAAGGAAACGTCAACGAGATCCTCTTTTACAGTATTTTGGGAAAAAGCTGGACTCGCATTTGAGATGCTTTTCGTCAAGACGACTTCTGTATCACGATAACGTGAGCGAGTGGGCAGCACAGAAAAATGGGGTTTGAACGTACCACAAATTCGCCAGCGTCCGCGGATCACGCGAGCGAAGCCACCGAGGCACTACCCGAGGTATCCTCGAGACCTCCAGCATGAAATTTGACTCAAGAGGTCGAACGAGAAGCAACGGAAAGATCTGGGAAATTGGTAGACGAACGTATGCTTTTTCGATGGTCGTGTCGTTATTCGAGGGTGGTCTTGGTGGGATATGGGGTGGCCACATGGGAAAGAACCATTATGGATACGCCCTAGGGACTCTGACGCTACAGGCGAGTGCCCGCACATGCAAGTGGTTTGGGGTCGCTTTCTACGCGGGCAATCACCGCGAGGTGCGAACCACCAACGTTCATTCTTATACCACACGAGAGCCCTAAGACCACCAGATTAGTCGTCGTTTTTGGCTCTCAAAAATTTTGTGGCTTCTTTACAACATCCCGATCATAAAGCAGCTGGGATCCACGCCGCCTCTGCGAAGTACCATGGGTCGAAATGCGCGGTAATTGTGGATCGTGTAAAATCCGAACATAGTGGCGCGTTAAGATAGCAACATTGAGTAATCCAAGAGGCTCGAATTGGAGGAGTTTCTCACCTGTCCCATATCGCCATACACACTTTACGAGTTGCTGGAGTCCGGATAACTAACCTTCGAATGTTTCGAACATTGAAGTGAGGGTCATGGAGTGAAATTTTGGATCTGATCCACGTGTCGTGTACCTTTTTGTCGAATCTTCTCCCGTTCCCCCGCAAAGACCCAGGACTTCGGCGCCGTTCTCATTGGATCTCGATCAGACGCGCGACGCGACGCCTGATTGGGAGTTGTGTATCTTCACGTGATCGTGAATTTGCTAAAATAAGACCTAAGCGCCCTTGAGTTGATATTCCGCTGACAATTGGTGCGCCTGGTTTTCGTCGTCTTTGACCTCTTGACCTCGAGCATCGGATGACAAGGCGACAAATAATAGCCAAGTACTCGTATTCTGTACCGAATTTGCAAGCATTTACGACCTGTTCACACAGATGATCTTTGGGATAACTCTATTGGACTTGACCTCGAAATTTTCTGGCTTTTGGCTCCTTAGACTGGGACCTGGACCACTGGGGCTGCACAGGGACATCAACAACCTCTCTGAAACAAACTTTGGCTTCCACAGCTCCAATGTAGGTCCCTGCTGGTCGTGGAACTCAAACGATCCGGGGGAACGTCATTGGGCCGCTGCCCCGCTTCCACAAGTCCAAATCTGGTATATGCCATCACACACGCCTTGCAATGAGGTTTATGCGTGCCCTACAAACGATTCGCCTGATCGCCTATATAACCTCTCTTTCTCTTGTGATTGTTTTCCGTACCAGCTCAAATGGCGACTTCTGTTACTCCCCAGCCTCCAGTTGTCAACGATCTCACCACATCTGAGTTGCACTCCGCCATCTCTCAAGCCGCTTCATCTCCCCTTAGGACGACATCTACCCCAACTACTCTTGAAGACATAACTCTACCTAACGAACGTCATTTTGACATTATGCTCCCAAGACCGAATAATCCGACCCCCTTTGGCCAAGCGTACTTGTTGGATCCCTTTTCACCGTCACACCTCGGCTTTAGTGCAGGTCGACCAATCACCTCCCTCATACCTCCGAGACTCACTACATCAGCATCAGCATCTTCCGTCGAGTTGCTCGTCCCGGGATCGTCCCGAAGCCCATTGATGAATCAAGTCTTTGATTCGCAGTACCTCGATGCACTTTCCTCAGAGCTCAATACACCCGCTGACGACTTGCCATCTCATCTACCCCGACGTATAACTCCCGCGCCCTTACTTCCGCCCCATGTCCCTACTCCTGCTCCGCAGCTTCCATCTACCATCCATCATCGCAAACATTCTCGCAAATTGAAGTCGTTGCAGCCGTTGGTCATCAAGCAATTGCCTGAAAGTCCGAGCGTGACCGCGTCGTCTCCGGTGGTCCCACCTTCGGTTCCCGCTCTTCCATCGATACCGCACAATCCCACGTATTATCTAAGAGATGACATGGTCATCTTCGAGGTAAATCCTCGTCCGATTATCCCTTGTAGTGCCCAGCTGAAGTTATGATAGGTTGAGGGTTCGTTATACAGGGTTCATCGATTCCAGCTCGAACGGAACTCTGAGTACTTTAGAAGGCTCTTCTTGAGTGATCAAGGTCAGCCGGGTTCATTCGGGAAAAATGATAGCACGGCGATTCCTCTTCCCGAAATAACACAACGGGCGTTTGAGAGTCTGCTCCATTTTCTCTACCACGGGTAAGTCATTCGTCAAAACCCTTTGTCGACGATCTCGCATTGAAGCTGTCATTCGAAGGATATACGAGCCTGATATGGTCTCACTGACCGAATGGGTTTCCCTCTTATCGGTTTCGACTCAACTCCGGTTCACCAAGATACGAAAATGGGCCATCCGTGAGATATCGGCTCAAATATCAAACATGGACGCGGTTGTCATCATTGTCCTTGCCATGAAGTATGATGTCCCAGAGTGGCTGTCACCTGCGTACACCATGCTTTGCAGGCGGCCGTACCCTCTGAACGATGTGGAAGCCGAGCAGTTGGGTTCGCGCATTACGGCAAGAATAGGACGTGCGAGGGAGGTAGTGCGCGAGGAAGCGTTCCGGGCATTTCAACGCCGACGATATGGGATGAGATTTGCCATGGACCCTTACGAGATTGAAGAGCAGCTGATAGCTCGTGTGGTCCAGCAGGTGTTTTGGCCGGAGGGTGCCCCTCACTTGAAGTGATGGTCAGTGTTCGTGAACTTACTTTCTCATTTATTGTTCGTCTCTTCTTCCAGGGTGTTCGAATGTGCTTATTGTAACATATGCTAGATTTACAACATACCCGCGTCTCTTGTTTGTTTTACCTATGTACTAAGTAATCGTGTAGTTGTCTCTCGTCTCCTGGGTTATTATTGGATGTCCTATCTCTACTGTACAATTTCGGTGCGCCATCTTTTATAGCTATAAGGGGAAACCCCGCGAGTCTGTTGGCGTCTAATTCATGGGTTTCCCGCCTTCCGCCACTGCATCCGAGTCGACGTCAGCGACCCTGTGCGGATACTCCAACTTACTGACTTCCCGTGTGAGGCAAACTCTTTTCTACTTGTGTGTGCCAGGGTACATCGCTCTAGACAGTTTGGGATCAGAAGTCGTTTCTCAATTTGAAGCACCCGACGCCACCCTGGCAGAACCCTTCTGTGACCCTACTTTGGCATGCGGAAGCTGCATGCTTCTACCCATAAACCTCCCTGTCACCTAGCACTGAGCATCGCTTTCAATCTGTCAACCATCTGAGTATACAATACAATGCCCGGTCAAACACCTGATACTCCCACCACATCCCGCCTGGGCCAAGCCAAGGGCGAATCTCCAGAAAGGCAGAAACAGGAGACCAGAAGCGCCACTGGTGTCACCCATGATACAGAGTATTACCTTCCAGATGGGGCCGTCATATTCCTGGTACGCTTTATTTTACGATTCCCATTGAAGTGCCCACTCATTTGAATGTTAGGTGGAGGATAAGTTGTTCAGGATTCATCAGTTCTTCCTCGCACGGGACTCGGAGTTCTTTAGAGGGTTATTTGCTTGTCCGCCCCCACCGGGGGAGGATGTAGAGGGGAAAACAGACGAGAATGCGATTCGTCTGGAGGGAGTGACGGTCAAGGAGTTCAGGTGCTTGCTCCGCTTCTTCTACGACAAGTAAGTGTTGCCATGCCATCACCCGCCCTGGTGGTGGTTCAAATAGTATCAGTCTCTAAACCCGCCTTCTCACAGTATGTACTCAAGAACAATCAAGACGCTTGAGGACTGGATAGCCCTCTTATCCATTTCCACTCGGTTTGTCTTCGATAAAATTCGGGACATGGCTATCACGGAGCTGTCGTCCACGATGCTGGACCCAATAAAGAAGATAACGCTTGCCACCAAATACAATATACCGCAATGGCTCTCTTCAGCATACGTCGACTTGTGCAAACGTCCAGAACCATTGAATGACGAAGAGGCTGAGACCTTGGGTCTTAGAAACGTTGTTCGAGTCGCTCGTGCTCGCGAGGCTGTCCGAGATAAAGGGCATGTCACGTCCAGCATCAGGAGTTATTTTCCTCACGACAAGATTTATGCATTCAATGAGAGAGGCGTTCTGTCTGTCGTTAACGATGTATGGCCCGAGTCCGTGGTAGTTGACTCTCCGGTTTCATGAGGACTCGATCTATTCCGGATATTTGTGAATGTATAGTGATCAATGAAACCCTATTTACTATTTTGTGGCTCATTTTTGAATAGGATTTGTAACCATCGCCATGTTGCGTCGTCTGACCTTGACGGAACCCACGGTTTACTCCCCTCGTTCGAACCGCACTGAACCTTGCCTTAACTTTCCTTTAACCGTTTGTTTCATGTTTTGAGTATCCCAGGGTGCCTCGTCGATTGCAACCCTCAAAATTCTCCACAAGGCGAAACACGTGTATTCGTCTCGGATTGTGTGCCTGTCTATCCGGTGCGTTTATCTCCTTTTCAGCGTCTGTGTTTCACACCATTTATCAAGCTCAGAAAGCCGTGATGACGTCCTATTGTTTTCCTGCCCCCTATTCGTTGCGGAAATTGAAGACCTACACCTCAAGATACGAACCACGAGAATTCGGGCCCGCAGTCTTGCGTCTCAACCTGCTGCTTGGAACCCCCTATATCTAGGACTCATCTCAAAGGGGCACCACCAATGCGGACCCATGGTTTCCACTATCAACGTCCTTCATGGTCAAATTGGTTCACCAAGAGGATGCCCCCAGGAAAACGCGTGTTGACCGGTCTACCGACGCGTAAGCGGCTGTTGGGTAAATTCCCCAAGCATCCCACTCAAAACGGAACTCTATCTATTTCTTCGTGAGTCCATCTGTCATTGATTCCGAATAGCATCGGAGGATCCATTGTGGTATCGTTGAGACCAATTTTGGATTTTAGAATGGAGATTCGAGCCGAGCCGAGGACGTCAAGTAGCCTTCTATAGGCTAGATTGAAGATATCGTCCACCTCGCGTCGTTCTCTGCAGCAAACTCAATCTTCCTGGGACGACTCTCCCTGCAGCACTTCAGCACGTTTACCTGCGTATAGACGCGAGCCACAGGAGAAAGACAACACGTTGCTTTTGTCGGATGTCAGATGAGATGAGATCTGCACCTCGTAAGAGCGTCAAGGCTGCGTTGTTCTGTATGTGCTGTCTATGTGCTTATTCTTGAAGTTTTTCATCGAGTAGGAGTCCTCGGTCCACTCAAATGGACCACGAGTAAACCACGAGTCGAGGGTCGGATCCTTTGGGCCGCTAATCCCATGCACTAGGTACAGTTCTGTTGGAAGGATTTGTGAATCTGGAAGTTCGTATTTCTCCTTGGAGAACCACTCATCTCCTCATAATCCAGAGATCGGCCTTCATTGGCTCACTCAGCGAAAGGCTGTCCCTGTTTGCAAGTTGCTTTATCTCAGCTTCAAGCCGAAGCATGAACGCAAGTCCCGTTCGCTGTCTCCCGCAACCATGCGTACCCGTGCCAGAACCATGGAAGGAACAGGACTTTGACTTCGAGGATGGGACAGTGGTCCTAAAGGTGATCAAGTATCATTCTGGAGAACTTTCCTAACGTCGTTTCAGGTGGAGTCGAAGTACTTCAAAGTCCACAGATATTTCCTGAAAAGAGACTCGGAGGTGTTTGAGGGGATGTTTTCTGTTCCTCTCGGTGAAGGGAGCTCCGAAGGTACCACGGAAGAGACTGCGATCGTAATTCCGGACGTCTCCGTGCACGAAATGGAATGCCTTCTAACATTCTTGTACTATGGGTATACCAACTCCTCTCACTCAACGTATACTTTGCTCATCCCCCTGTAGAATGTACGACTCCGATGTCCGGGAGAAGGGCGATCTCATAGCCCTTCTTTCCATATCGACGCGGTTTATTTTCAAGAAAATCCGCGACATTGTGATCGCTAAAATCGATCAATTCGATTCGTCCCACTCTCTCATCAATCCTGTTGAAAAGGTGGAAATCGCGTTGAAGTTTGACGTCCCTCGTTGGTTACGTCCCGCATATATCGAAATTTGCCTTCGATCCAATCCTTTCACAGTTGAGGAAGTCAGCCGGTTGGGCATAGAGACAACGATGTCCCTGGTGGCTGCCAGAGAGGAGGCACTTCTTATAGAAAGGAAGCTTTCTTGCGTCAGTAATCGCGGAAACGCCTACTATGGATCATGCTCTTGCTGTAGCAGGGAGCGCGTGCAGATCGCTAACCATCATGCTGCGAATTCCACGTTGAGGAATAGTGTCGGAGGGATTGTGGATAGATTCGAGCTGCCAGGCGTGGATCCTATCTTAAGTGAACTGGTAGAACTGGTAGTCCCATAGACTGAAGTGTAGATCCTATGACACAATTTGTACCTTCACCTTCATCTTCATCGAGTAACTAGAAGCGAAAGGAATTACTATGATCCAGACCGAAGCGTTGACAGCATATTCGGGGCATGTCTACTGTGATCCGACGTGCTTTGAAAGCCTTTCAGTTTCGTCGGTGACCGAGAGTGTCCACAATTAAGCAGTTTGACTACAGCCAGCGGAATGAGATTTGAACCGTCCACTAGGTGACAAAATGCACTGGGACTACAACAACTACAAATACAACAATTTGATGATTTCGACTTTAGACGGTACGACTTGCATTGTCCTGCAAAAGATGCAGTTCATTGATAAATTATTTATGCGCTTTTCTCAGCACCAGCCTTTCAAAGGAAGTCAGTGAGATGGACCGAAACGAAAAACAATCACGAACCTCGGCACCACCTGTGGCGGTTACGGTCTTGCTGGGAGGTGAAGTGGATACAGCAGCTGAAGTGCGAGCGATGGCAGAAAGATCAAGACCTAGAGATACAGTTGAGGGAGGTAGATGCGACGGAACAAGATGGGAGCACAGACCATCAGACTTCAAAGCGTTCTTCCTGAATTCTCTTGCCTTCTCCCTGTCTGCTTCGGAAACCGAGTTGATGGGACGGTCCGCAGTTGGGCTGCTGCTTTCGGCCTTCTTTCGAACTAGATTACCAGAAATGTGAGGGAGTGAACGCTCAACCCCGTAGATCATGCTCACCACCAGCATCTTCTAAATCTCGCTCCTCATCGAAATCTGCTGCTTCTTCCAACTCTCTTTCGTCGATCAGGGAACCCCAGTTATGAGTGCCCGCACCCTGCTTTGGGGTACTCTTGTCCATGCCTGACTTTGACTCTGCGCGATCTTTGATGATCGCGCGAGGGAACGAAGCACGTTCCGTCCGGGTCATGGTGGTTGAGTGTTAAGTTGCTAGGTGGTTGAAATACGTGTAGATGATAGGTCAAGGATGGAAGCAAGATGAAGGTTGCCCGTAGGGCTCTTTATACTCGCAGATGGTTGACGCCACCCCTGGAAATAAGCCCATTCTTGGGCCTCGCGTGACCCCCGACGGCACCAGATTCGTTGGGCCGAGCCAGACCCACTCGGTTACACTCATTCATCGCCAGATCCAGGTAATATTGACCAATATTCGGACCTTGGATGGGCTCTGAGAGCATCTCTACATCGCATTGTGAGGTCTCTCTGTCGTCTATGATACCGATTAATGCAGCCCTGGCGTCGATGCGCGTCGATCCTCCTCCAAAAAATAGTGNCGAGGCTGGTGTGGGGGTAATGCGTGAGAACTATGACGTCGTTGACGGACCTATACCTTGGAATAGGTCATGTGNAGCGGATTNGGGAANCGTACTAAATTATGACGAGGCGAGAACAGAGTGCGTCCAGGCAGAGTTCAATCGCCCACAAGCCATCTTCAAGTTCGATGGAGACACAGCGGATTATATTCCCAGTCCAAGAACTTTTCAGGAAGACAGAAGACGTGAAATTGATCCTAGAAACAAGGAGCTTGTCCACAGATGGTGTACCAGACACGTCCCAAGACTCGGACGATGCTGACTCGATCTGGAATAACGTACAGAAGATGAGGGCCGTCGTGGTCGTCTCGCATGTGGATCCTTCAACCGGTGATGAGCAAGGATGGTGAGTGTTTGCTCAGATATTATTCTCGCAGTGGTATCACGGAACCGTTATACCTGACCTTATGGGCGAGCTTGTCGCGAGGGCCAGCTTTTCCCGCCCAAAGCTTACCGTGCAGACTAAATACTGATTCTGACGGAATAAGCTGCACGTATTTCAGATGCAATCATTCACGGAGCTCGCCCTAGGGCACAAGGTACACATTCTGTTGCTCTCTCCTGGTGTCTCCATCGTTGGTAAAACTCAAACGTTCGTATTACAGCGTGTTCATATTCAAGCCCGACATACAACGGATCAACTCGATCGAAGGACGCCTTGTCATCGACCACATATTGCCAATAGTCGGAGAATTCTACATCAACATGGCTCAGCCCCGTCGGAACACAATTGACCTTCGA
The DNA here is from genome assembly GCA_027627245.1 of Meripilus lineatus. Taxonomy (NCBI): domain Eukaryota; kingdom Fungi; phylum Basidiomycota; class Agaricomycetes; order Polyporales; family Meripilaceae; genus Meripilus; species Meripilus lineatus. The sequence goes on along the minus strand of JANAWD010000165.1, from coordinate 36,204 downwards.
GTCAGCTCGACCGCGGCGCTAAACCAACCAAGATCAGGTAGTTTAATTTCGTTTACGAGTCTGATACTCCATTGAGTCTCATGCATTCACCCAGAACTGACTGTCACGATATGCCCTGGGCACGATCCATCTTTGAAACCTATACCTCTTCTTGTTCGAGATACCCATCACCTCCGGAGTGTTCTCGCGGAGTGCAAGCGCCTTAAACAACTTTCAGGTATGTGAATGCCTTTGTTCATACCAGAATCTCACCCCCCCCGTCAGCTGCCAATTATGATCCAGGTGCAACGCCTATATACTCCTGGTTATTTCCGTATGCCACAATACCAGTACCCTCCGTCCGTACGTTCACCGGCCGACTTGCGAGCAATGTCGTTCTGAATTTTGCTCTAGTATCAGTGTTTCCACCGGACCTCCGTCATTCGCATCGGTCTTCGAATTCAATTCTTTCCCCCGCTAGTGCCGGTCAACCAGGTGACGACGTGCTTGACATCTCCGTCATTCGTGAGGACTGGATCAAGAACCGGGTACACCAGGAGATTTTTGTTCCTGCATCCCAGGCCACTTTGAAGTGAGGCAAAGCTTCACACATCGAACTTCGTCCTATCTCATATCCGTGATAGGGTTCGCCTCGGAACTTTCAATGTGAATGGAAAACTTCCCTCTCAAGATCTTTCTCCCTGGGTTCAAGGAATCAGTGACAAATACCCTTACATACCCCCTCTCAATGAGATTTCTCCGTTCAGCATCGAGAAAGACGCCAATGATTATGTGAGCTGTAAGTGTATCTAAAAATATACCGCGCCAAAACGTTTATGAGCAAAAGCCGCCAAGGATCAAGAAAGTGTACCCCAAGATGACTCGGTAGATGATGTCGACGATGATGTCGACAATGAAGAGAAGGTTGCTACTTCGACGTCGTCTGTACGGCCGCCTGGTCCTCAGGGTTCAAGTTACCTTCCTCCTCTTGAGACCGATGACCCAGACTTGTTGGTTCTTGGGTTTCAGGAGCTAGATCTTTCAACAGGAGCGTTATTATATTCCTCAGAGACTGTCCGCGAGGACGCCTGGTGTACTGCTGCCCTCGCAGGGTTAGGAGAAAAGGCAGAAAAGTATCAGAAGGTCCGTGTTGTGCCTGGTGCTTTGATGAATCCTCACACTCCCACATGCAGCTAGCATCTAAACAACTTGTTGGGATGCTGATACTAGTAATAGCGAAGAAGGATGTGGTCCATCTTTTCTCGGATATTAAAACTGCTTCCGTGGGTGTAGGCATCATGGGTGTTATGGTGAGGAGTCTCCAGGCTCTCAACAGAAGCTTGATACTGAGGGAACATCAGGGAAACAAAGGGGCAACAGCCCTTCGACTGACATATACACCTTCTCCAACTCCGAACCTGCCTTACCCACGACCGACCGTTATCACCTTCGTCAACTCCCATCTGGCCGCGTTCGACGAGATGTATGATCGGAGAAACTCCGATTTCCAAGAGCTTTCCAAAAGATTACTGTTTGATTCTGGTATTCCGCAAGACTCGGAGATGCAAGAAGATGGCTATGCTCCGCCCACTATACCATTGACAGTTTTTCAAAGCGACTTGTTGTTCTGGATGGTAATATGTTCTCCATCTCCACATTCTCCATATTCACTCACATAGGATCCACTTTGACAGGGAGGTATATACGCTCTGCGACTCGACTGATACTGCGCGGCTGAATCCATGAATAGACCTGAACTACCGTTTAAACCTTTCAGACGCAGATACCCGCGCGCTGTTGTCGACAGGGTCCCGACGGATCAATCTACCTCTCCTATTGCAGTTTGATCAGGTGAGACTTTTTCCATATACTAACATATTCACTCCTTATGAGTCCATTTCAGCTGAAGCTCGCGATCGAAAGCGGCGAAGCTTTTGTAAACTTCCAAGAACATCGGATCTCTGGCCTGCCGTGAGTTATGCTCAAATCCACTTGGTTCGCTCCATACTGATGAGACCCCACGAAAAGCTCGTATCGCTTTAGCTCTGGTGCACTCTCCGATGGTTTAGGATATGATGTGAAGTAAGACGCCCTCCTGATATCAATGTTTCTGCGACTGAACGGCGTCCAGACGAAAGCCCGCTTGGACGGACCGTATCCTCCACATGCCTTCGCAAGCCGCTGTGGTGGAAAGCTTGAGGTATAGCAGTCACCCCGAGATTACAATGAGCGACCACAGGCCGGTGTCTGCTGATTGCCGCGTCCACGTGCGTTTCATTTGCTCTCTTGACCATATGTGATGTACCCACCACATATCCCGTTTTTCACCTGAGAAAATAGATCCCACTTGTTGATTTGGACCAATTGGAATCGTTTGTCGGGACCCTGTGGCGCGAAGTTGCTGATATTGAACAATCTGAAGATGCACCACGGATTCACGTGAAGCCATCAACTGTCGACTTTGGTAACGTCTTGTGAGTGATTTATAACCGACCGTTTTAGCGTTGTTCTTCTGCATTTTCCGTATTTAACCTCCGTCATGTTTCAGCTATAAGCGCCGTGTTTCTAAGGACCTGGAGTTGAAGAACATTGGCAAGGTCTGCATTGGGTTCTCCAACGATGTAGCTCGGACAGTAATTGACTACCCGCTCAGGTTGCTTCTGCATTCCGCTTTGTACCCATCACGGCTGAAGCACCCACCCGTGGGTTTTACTAGCTGCTTACATTTCACCCGCTGTATATTGATCACAGTTCACAACGATTTGCAGATTCGGAATGGTTGCAATTCAACCCAATGAGTGTAAGACCACTCCTTGTCCCGGTGGGCGTTTAGTAATATTAGGATTTCACAGGGACTGGTACTACCAGGGGAATCGCTCTCCGTGACTCTTTCGATTCTAGTGGATAACGCCGTTGCAACCCGGCTGAATGCTGGGTCAGGCCGAATGGAAGATACGCTCATTTTGCACACCTCTCTTGGAAAGGATTATTTCATATCCGTCAGCGGACAGTATCGTAAGTAGACATATGGCCCGCCAAATAATTGATCCGACACTGATTCCCGCTGTCGCAGAACGTACATGTTTTGCTACTCCTCTGGAACGTCTCGTACGGCATCGAGAACATGTTAGGTCACCTGCCAGCCTGGAACTGCTCTCTGAGGAGCAAGCGTTGAGTGCTCCGCAGGAGGTGATGCGGGTTGTGAACTGGTTGATGACCAACGCCGCCGAAATAGTACGTATCGCCGTCGTTGTGCAGATCTTATGAGCGACCAACACGGACTATAGGACAGCCTTTTCATGGAGCCAGGGCAAGAATCGATGATTGGAATCATCCGCGAGGTTGGTTGACTGTTCTTTAGAGGTCGAGTTTGCAACTTAGATCAAGTCTAGTGCCTGGATACTGGGACAGATTTCCCACCGCGGCCACAAGGAGATGTCGACACCGCTCTGTCGTTTGCCTCGTGTCTCCTGGAATTGCTTGACGCATTACCTGAGCCTGTAGTCCCCCGCGTGTTGCACTCGAGGTGTGCTCAAGTGACAACCCGGGATGAGGCATTCGAGGTACGCTGGATGACTTATACACCGCCTATACTTCCCTGTTTATTCACCGGCCCTTGTATAGGTCCTGGACAACTTTTCAAGCGCCTCTGTGAACGTACGTCATGACTCCACACAGCTTTGCACCCAGCATCGATCAAGGTTTGCTGACAAGTGCTTTAAAGGTCTGGATCTCAGTGACCGCCTTCTTACACTACATCTGCCACCGAGGGACACCGAATCCAGGCCCTCAACGTGCTGAACGCATCGGTAAGTCCGTGCTGTGCTCTTAATCCCAATGTCGAATAGGTCGAAGAGCTAAATTGCCACCATTTTGACTTATAGCTGAAGTGTTGACTCCGGTTCTAATGCGTGACGACCCGAGGACAGCAGCCACACCAACATCTCCAATCGGGAAGCGCAGGTTTCTCATGCTCTTCATTGCTTGAGGGGTGACATTCCAGTCGGACCCACTGTTCATGATAAGACGGAGATATGGTACACATGTTGATGCCCCTGACGCACGGTCGGAAGCATGGCAGTAATTGCTTCATATGACCATGATCGGATTATTGCATGTTCATATATTATACGAAGGACAGCGTTAAGTACGAAAGCAGTGAGATAGCAGGAATCACGATATTCGGGGAAAGCAAGAGAGGTACAATAAAATGGCTATTTCTGCCCGGCACTGTGTACAATGGGGAAGGTCGGAGAAAGTTTGGAAAAACTATGAGGCGGAGACTTACACAGGTACATAAGCACAGGGAATACTCCGTCTGTTGCAGTTATTGCAGGATGGTCGCAGTCCATCACATTTGAGCTTGCGTCCTGATCATGCCGAGGAGTCAGAAGGTAATGGATTACATGATATTGCCTCGGATCACCTCTACAAAATTGGCAGGCCATGGGGGTTCTGCGTGGGGTGCGTGGAACATCGTCGTCGGAATCACTGTAGCGTTCGTGACCGTGAGTCTGATTGTGGTTATAATTAGTCATGACTCTTTGGGGATTAGGCAGAAATTTCACGAGACTCGCCTGTCCAGAGGAACTCATTGCGATGTTAAATACGAATAAATGACGTAGGACTGGTGGACAATCGAGATTTCAGAAGGTCAGTTGTGAATGCTGCATTGAAAGCTAGCAGAGTGTGTATATATATTGTACCAAATGTGCGCTTGAATTGATATAATGAGCACTCAGCCAGCCTTACGGAACTACATATACTAACATATGTCATGGGGGTGCTGGATGGCCGCGGTGAGATGGCACTGGTGTTTGGTAACCAATTGTCTGGAAACATGTTTGGCACAACACATCATTAAGGAAGCGTCTTAGATATCTTTGAACAAGAATAAACATATTGAGTCGAAATGCTTTTCCTTGGTGTAATCGCCGGTAGATCACTCCGGCGGAGAAAACGGACTCGCCAGGGGAGCCTTGTCAGCCCGTGAAGCACTGACATGAATGAAGAGGTGCTTACAGCACCGCGGGAGGCTGGTTATTCATCTATAAGTTCGAGATCGACCCGGAGAAAGAGTCACTTCGGCCGAGTGCAGTTCAACTCGGAGGCGTATAGACGTATGCACTGGAACCCACAGCGATCGGCTTAGTACGACAATGCTTTGAAGGGAGTGAAGGGAGAAGAAACAAGTTGTAGCATGACCAAAATTTGATTATGCCTCTTCAATAGACCCTCGGCGATGATTGAGGAGGTCGACGGGATGAAAATGTTGGAATCAAGCTTCCGTGAAGCCCGTGGCGCTTGTCCTGAGAGGTTCAAGCTCACGCCATAAACCCGGAATCGGATGTTCTTGCATTCCCGCAACTTTCTAAGTTAATACCAAATGAACGAGACTAAAACATATGATGCAATAATCTCGATTTGAGTAGTAGCATTAGCTGCCCGGCACCGAAAGGGTTCACGGGAGGTTGACATGATCTGATTTTATCACTGTGGCTCACAGGCACGATCGGTGGCCTGTTCGAGATCAAGGATGATCCTTCGACTAGACGAGTACCGCCATCGTAGATATGATGTCGTTTCGCTGACTTAGAATCGGATTGAGAGAAGGGGCGAACACAGTGAACGAGAAGGGAGGGAGAAAGCCAGTCCGCCCGAAGCCGAGGGCGCTTCGAACGAGAGCTCGGAGGTCTTGGACACGTGGAAAGATGGAGACAAGTATGGATAGCCTGGGAGATTCATACATCAGGAGGTACACATGGCAAGCTGGCTGAAACCACGTATAATTGCACTAATAGAAGCTCTAAAAGAGTATACAGGGATTAGTATTGCGCGCTGATCTGGCATAGTGAACAAATATAGACATGATATCTCCCGGCATGGGAAACTGAAACGTGTCCAAATTCTGAAGAGACTACACGCTGCGGGTGGCGAATTCGGATACTGGACCAATGGAGCTAGCGTCGTCATAACTCGGGGGATTTGGGGAGTACACGCGCGGTCTAACCCCGGCAGCGAAGGCTGTGGCAATCTCAACTTTTTGAGACCGTAGTATTGATGACGAGTTGTCACTAGGAACGAAGGCGACCGCTTTAAGATTGTAGAAGGTGATTTGGTACTAAAAGAATATGAAGGCTTGGTGCTAAGCCGGTGAATTCTACGCAGAGAGCCAACTGCCCCACTCACCGTGAGCACAAATGACCCAACTTGACAGCTTGGCTTGAGGTCCCGAGCAAGATGGATTTCGCCCATTAGAAGGCGATTATTGGCCCCGCTCGACATCGGCCACCAGACTGCGGACTGGACGTCCAAAGTCGCCGTTTCGTAAGCAAGGCCATAAGAATACTGTCTGCCCGCATCGAAGTCCATTGATATATGCCGTTCAAGACGTATATCAATCGCTCGCGGCATCGAGAGCAAGTCAAGACCCTGGGCATCCCTACAGCTGATTGAAAGGGAGCAAGGTATGACCGAGCCTCGTGTGTAACAAAGCTGCCAAAGAGTCATTACCCGTTCAGCACGAATTTAAATATATCCATAATTTGACGAACCGGTTTAGCCAAAGGACAACTGAAGAGGAACAAATAAGAAAAGCGTTTTTCCAATTCAAGATACGAACACACCAGACATACTGCCTCAACGTTTCGGGAGCTAAAGATGGTCCCACGAACGTAGACAGGTTCCAAGGTCTCCCACCCTTCACGATCTCCATCTGGACCGATCAACGGCGTGCCTTCTGTATACGCTACTTGTCTTGGCAGGGAAAAGGGACCGGGTTTGATCACTGGTGTGAAAGCGAAGACNG
>JANAWD010000165.1:0-29382 GCA_027627245.1 Meripilus lineatus | reverse complement strand
TTNANCNNNNACNTCCAGGAACACTTACTGACTATCAATGCGGAGCTTTCCCCGACGAATGAACACAGTCAGTTGGTATTGAATGTGCACCCTTGTCAGTCGTTCAGAGAACGATGGGGGAATTCTCCAGGCGGGAGCCTCGCGATTTGGACCATCTCCACCGTTCAACGTTATAGTATCCGGTAATGTGAATGTAAATGGCCATTGGTAGCTGCCCAACAGCTTCCCTCTGAACTTGACTGGATTTGGCACAGTCAAAGATGGATCTCCCATAGACGTCTCCCATAGCACCTGAGATATCGAGAGAAACGGTTGCACGTTGGTGCTAGAGGTGGTCATTTGCCCCAATATCTGTGTCAAGTATTCAGTGATGGGGACAATGTTTAGAAGAAAATTCGGCGATTTTGCGGCTAAAATTTGATGGGTACATACCCTAACAGAGACAGCCTTGATACTATCTTCACGTTGCAAATTGAATTCAACCATTCCTGTAATGGGTTCGCCCTCGTAAAAACTTGGCAACTGAGATGGCAAACGGGCTCTACTTTGAAGCTTGAGATTCACCCATGGTACATCTCTGCTAGTGGTAAGGGAGTAAATATGTTCCGTGAATCCAGAAGAAGGATTTGCAACCGAAGAACGTCCCGTGAACGTGCTACCTGTACGGCTGTAAGCAGGAGGATCCTGTACGCTTCTGCTGGACGAATGGTGATCCATGAGAGAGGCGCAATGTCGCGATGTCGGTGGACATAGGGCTCTATTTAAGATTGATAGCAGAACTGTCCATTGACTCACATTCATGATCCACATAAACTGAACGAGCAATATGCACTACATCACCCGCTGGCATGCGGACGCAAGCATTGAGCACATGGATTCGAAGCTTAATGTTGCGAACTCTAGGGTTTGTGACGTCTAAGTCAGAGAATGACACCTTGTCCGTGAGATGAAAACTCCATGAAGTCTCAAACGAATGAACATACGAGCCTGAAGGTTCCACAGGGTGAGCCCTGTTTATCGTGAGTGGCACCTCCCGAGTTTTGGTTTGGTGTCGAGATGGTGGTACATTGGACACGCTACCAAACCAAAGACGACGGAACTCGGCTAAGGAACCGACAGGGTACCCACACTCGCGAGCCTGCACAAGCGACTGATGACATAAGCTGGCACCTTGTGGTCACTTCCCTATTGAGCAATACTTCGTCCTTTCATCGCGTTCGTGCTGTTCGGAGTGCTCATTCTGTTCAACAGGGTCTTGGAAGAATAGACGGGGCGTAAAATACCACCGACCGCGCTCAGGCACCAACTGCGCGTTCATCTTTGATCAAAGGGTGACCAGATATTCTGCATAGTCCAATCAAGTGAGCACATTCGTTCTGCATGCATCCCCGTCCGCCATACTCACCGTCGGTATCGAATGGTGCGTTGAAGGGACGGGGCGATGAATTTGATACCACCTGTCAAATAAGGTCCCGAGCGATAGCTGAAGACGCCTCTTCCTCTTTAGCGAATACTTTCACGACAGTTGGACAGCGATAATGGGCGTCGAAAAAGTCATCATCCCGAAACTTCCTTTTGACAATTTGTTCCCACAGACTTCAGGCACTCTCTAACCTAGTATACAACCTTCTGTTGTTCACGACGCCCCACATGGTCAGTACCACGTACGCAGCACCTATTAATTGTGCCCAGTCGACGTTGTACGCTTCTGCTCAAGTTGTCGGTGGGAACTCACACACACTTAGGGGTAGCCATAAGTCTCCTTTCATTGGGGGCCGTTCCCAGCGCATGGCGGTGACTCGAGGACGATTAAATTCCTATGAAGGAACATGTCAGAACATGATCAACGTTCCTTTCAGTCGCCCGAAGAAGCACCGGTTCGAGGGGCATTTCTGTCGTAATTCTCAGGATTCAAGGGGCAACACGAATGGCCCAAGTGCCTCGTCTCGTGGTCCTGCGCGCTGCCACTGCGGACGACGGTTCGCATCGTCGACGCGTAACCCATGATGTTACTCCTCACGTTGTTCCATTCTATTAAGGCAGTAGGTACATCATTCGAAAGTCCCTCGGATTCACGAACATCGCGGCCAGTGGCTGGTTGCCGATATCTGTTCCTGAGAATGGCCGATGTAACCACGACATCCTATTCTCTTCCATCTGGTTTCACAGGGCATGACCACGAGCTCTTTGGTGCGTTTCGTCCCCGCTTTCGACCGCACGCAGCTTTGTAACATCGCTTGAAGAACCCTCATAGGCCTGCCCACACTCCTGACTATCCAACTCGGACTCTGTCATTCTCCTTCTGGCCTTTTCTCAGCTTACGTTACGATCCATGGATCTCGAACAGGCGTATTAGTCAAGCCAGAGAAGTCAATTCTTCTGGCTGAACTTCTGGTCGACCTTCGTACATCGTCCCTGTACTCAGCACGATCTACCATGAAACAAGCATTCTGCACATCCTCCCGAAAAGAGTCTCGCAGGCAACTGGCATTGGGTTCTCGGCCACATGGTCGGCACCCTTTCCGAACAAAGCCTATCAGGGATTCAGCGTGCAAATGTGAGAACATCTAAAGAAGCGATCTTTTACGAGAGCCATCATGCCGAGGTGGGCGAGGGTGAACAATTCTGATCATATCGTAATCACCTAGAGTATCCACCCTCTCTGAGCTCAAGACGCTGGTCGTACCTGGACCTATCTTGGAAGTTGCGTCCGCTGGGGGGCTTCGTATTAATCCCATTCTCGTCGAGTCTTGACCAGCCCGACCTCGCACCCACTACAGGTGACCCGCATACGGTTTCCAGACTTTGGATAATCACCATCGATCCGACGTGCCTCGGATTTCGTAGTGGAGGGGCGAATCACAGTCATTCAAAGTTGCGCCCCTCAAACCCAATCACATAACCAGCAGTCGCGACAAAATGCGTCAGGAAATAAGGGCACTGTTCTTACTTGTTCTGTGTATGTTTACAACGAGTTTCACTTGGTTCTATATTCTAGAGTAGCCTAGAGGACGTAGGCTGTCCACACGCAGTCATCTATCCAAACATCTTCTTATAGGCTTTCTTCTCTTTATCGCGCTTCTCCTTTCTTCGCGCTCTGATCTTCTCGAGCTCCCCGAGGATACTTGCATCATCTTTAACAAGTTCGCTGGCGCGAGCGAGATCCTGCTCCGCTGCGTCAAGCTCATTTAAGGCGCTTTTCGCCAGTCCACGCCGATAAAGCGCCTTGGCTGTTAAATGCATCGGCAAAGAGAATTGATTCAGTAATGAGATAAGACGGGGAACTTGTATGGGAAAGGATAAATATATCAATACCTCACCTTTGTCAGAGTCGTCCAGTTGAAGCTTTTCCAAGGCGCGATCTGCGCTCCGTACCGCAACACGAGAATTTACTGGTCCCCCAGCACGCATCCCAGCTAGCGCCGAATTCAAGAGAAGTGTCGCAAAAAGTGCATTGAACGAGTCTTTGAGCTCTTGCGAAGCGTCCTCCGGTAGGAACGGATGAAGGTCAAGGTACCTAATGGATTCTGCCATTGATTGTTCGAAATGAAGGATACTAAGCGTGAAGCGGAGATATAGAATGCATGGACGGAGTATGACGCACTCTGATATTTCCCGAGAGCTTCCTCTAGTTTTCCTTCTTTGTAAAACTTATTTCCTATTTGTCTTATCTCGCCCGCGACCCGGAGGGCTACTTCGGGGTTCTCTTGAACACTTCCGTCAGGGAGTTTATCCTGGTCGTCTGGGTATTCCTCAAAGGGATCTCCGTCAACCGCTGTGCCCTCCGCTGCAGATAAGGACGGATCTGAGGGGTCGAGTTGGCCGCTGGCAACGATTGTACAAGGCTCGGTCGGAACATCCCCAGTGGAAGTTGGATGATTCTCAACAGCACGGACTATTAACAATACGGGTTTGTCGGTGCTGATTTTCTCCGGTGAGAATGTGGAGTTGACTTACCAACAGACTTGCCACGGATGACCTCACCAAAAACGACGTGTTTTCCGTCAAGGTGGGCTGTAGGCGCAGCAGTTATGAAGAATTGAGATCCGTTGGTGTTTGGTCCTGCATTCGCCTTGCGATCCAAACGTGGGTAAAGTCAGTTTTGTGAGACGGGACCCGGAAGATTGCGCCACACCATTGAGAGCAAGAAGGGTTTTGTGTGGTTTACAGGGAAAGCTTCGTCTTCGAATTTCTCTCCGTAGATCGATTCGCCGCCGGTCCCATTACCTGCGTGTGCAGGATCAGCAGCTGATAAAAGCCAGGACCGAACGGGTTTGTCTCACAGACCTGCTGTGAAGTCACCACCTTGAATCATGAACCTAACAAACCAAGTCAGCGAGATGACTTTGTCCGGTACGGCTCGGTGAGGTACGACCCTTTGATTACTCTGTGGAAACTTGACCCCTGGTACCAGAGAGGCTTCCCTGATGGTCCGATTCCTTTCTCTCCTGTACATAGCGCTCCTATAGCAAAGTCAGCGTAAGGTACGCAGCTGTGGCGAACCAGAAACTCACGAAAGTTCTCCGCAGTCCGTGGAACGAGATCGGCGTATAATTGAAAGACGACTCGTCCAATCGGTTTTCCTCCAACCGTGATATCGAAATAAGTGATGGGTCGAGTGGCTTCTGTCGCCATTTTGAGCTTCTTTTACTTTTCAAGAAGTCAGTTCCTGGCTGAAGTTGAGAGATGTTGAAGAGATGAATGGCCAGAATCGTTTATGAACGCTGCAAGAAATGGCCGCCATTTTTCTGGAAAGTGCCAGAATCAGTGGCAAATTTGGGAGGTTGCGTTCCCCATCCAACCGTCTCCTATTGGTAATTTGGATAAATTACAGATACTTCCAACGTTGTATGCTATTGTCACTCTTATTGATGAGTTATCGAAGGTTCTTCTAGACTTATCAAAATCATAAATTAGCGAGGCCGATCCAGGGGAAGTTGCCATATTTGGGCAGAGGCGACGGCATGATTGTAGCCGTGAAGCCCGTGCTTGGCGAACGCAGCCGTGGGGACAACCTCGAGGTTGGAGTGTGTGTGCGCTCTCTTTCTACATTTACGCCTCCTCATGCTGTTTTACTTTACATTCAGAGTCATAAGGTTCGTACAATGGCGTGCTATACATCTTTATTGACTAATCTCAACCCGACGTCTTTAGTGCCGTCGGGGCGTTCTTATACCCAGGATACGCCTCATACAAAACACTTTCCCAGAGACCGGCCTCAGAAGTTGAGCTTGAACGATGGTTGATGTATTGGAGTGTTCTGGGATGCATAGTAGGAATTGAATATGTCGCCGAATGGCTGATATCATGGTATGTCATTACCCGCAAATACAAAACCTCCGAATGTAACGCCACTGGTTCAGGGTTCCATTCTACCAACCTCTCAAGACGCTATTCCTGCTCTACTTGGCACTACCACAAACATCGGGAGCTTCATATATCTACAAGACCCACGTCCAACCCTTCTTTGCTTCCCACGAAACAGAAATTGATTCCGCGCTCTCACAATTGAAAACAGTGGTGTACAGATACCTCCAGAAGTTGCTGAGATCTGCATGGGGCCACGTTGCCTCGACGATGGGTCAAGCACCTCCAAATGACAGCCCAAGCGCGCTCGACGAGGGTGGTATCACTGGTGCTGCAGCTGTCAATGCTGGCGCACCGCCGACGTTGGGTGACCCCGTTTCAGGACCCGTCCAACTTGCTCAAACATTCTGGAGGAGTTTCGGACCGGGTATCCTAGCAAACGGTGCGGGATTATTTCAACAAGCACAAAGATCCGCTCCTCCCGCCCCGTCCGCAATTGACACCCCTCCACCTTCACGCCGTGCTCCGGCGCGCGCAGACACGACACAGTCTATGCTAGAAAGGAAGAAACAACTAGAGGCTGAGTTGGCGTCTCTGAATGTGCAAGGTTATGATGTTGGTCCGTCACCTCCGTCGCCTGTCTTGATTCCGAAAGCCGGGGAATCATCAAGGCGCAGTTCCTCGTCATCCTCAATTCGGGGCCGTGGTAATAATAGATCGACATTTGAGGAAGTAGAGGTACTGAGTGATATGGAAGGTGAGGGCCATCCGGTCCCACAACGGGCTCAGGAAACGCGAAGGTCAAGCTGGTTCTGGGGTGGATCCTCTAACAAGGGCTACGAGAGGGTTAAGACAGATTAGTTTCGTGGTTTGTAAGATGATTGCTCCTGTACTACCTCTCAGTTTTAAGTAGAGTTTCGCCTCTACACGTTTGTATATATATATACAGTGCTTTTCCGTCCTCTTGGTACCACAAGTTTTCGTTTCTGAATCAATAGGGTATGATAGGTCTCGTTTTCGGGTTAGACATGTCAAGCACGGCCGGTCTTGCGTCTCGTTTGTGGCATTTACGCGAGACATGTTGGCGATTTCACCGCGGAACCTTGGAGAATAATTGAGTGATATCGATATACCAAACGATCTGGGTTTACAGAACAGGTAGAAATTGATACTAATGTGACACTATAACAGATTGCACGTTTTGATAACCCATTGCGAACGATAATCTACTCTCGATCTTCTCTGTTGAGATAACATCGACACTCAGAGGGAAGGACTACATGGGTGGCAACTCTGGGGAGAATGGTCCGATAAGCAAAGGAAAGGTTGAATAACGATAAGCTTTAATAAAAAAAAAAGATGCGCTCTGCCCAATGACGGACCACATGGGATATCCTATACGGAAAGAGTCCACAGAATGCCTCCCACGCGAAGGCTCTGATTGGCTGCTCAGTCATCGAGGTTGATTCGCCTCGGAAATGATTTTCATTCTTTCAACGACCTCTGAGATGGATGGTCTGCTCGAGGGGCAGTGCTGTCGACACGAATTGACCAGCGCTTTCAGCTCCTTTGGCATCCGGTGTCCCGTGTCCTTGGGGATTGGTGGTGTACTTTTCCTATTAGCAATCTCCATTATTATCGCCACGTCCCTCCAATCGTAGAAAAGCGGTCGGGATAGGAATACCTGATATACACCATAAGTCCAGCACGCTTTTGTCAGAGCTTCACATACCTCGATGCACAGCATCGCGAACGAGTAGACGTCACAAGCAAACGAAGGTTCCTCTGCCGAAGTATGAAGTTCGGGGGCACTGCTCTTGATATTCCCTTTCCGAGTTTCGATGCCACGGAAATTGTGAACCCCGAGTAATGTTGCCGAACCGAAGTCTGAGAGGTAAGCATTCTCGTTGCCATCAATAAGGACATTAACCTGTGGGGATGGTTGAGTCAATGTCGAAGCACGCTGAATAAGGTAGCCTACTCCTCTGATATCTCCATGCACAACTCCATGTTCGTGACAGTACTTAATCGCTTGAGCGACCTGGGATAACTGGATAACACGAATGAGGATGTGAAGGGGAGGTCAACCATGCGAACTCACCACTCGTGTCGCACGCTTGAGAAATTCGGGGTAGGGATGTTCGTGCAATTCTTTCATGTGTGACGATAGATCACCCTTTTCCATCCATGAGGAAGCCATGAAGTCACCAGGGTGATTCTCCAGTCTGCTGGGGACAATACCAAGCAACCGATAAATATGAGGATGATCGAGGTCTGCCCAAATGAGGACCTCATGAGCCAACTCCTAAACAAAATGGTCAAGCCCCTTCAATGGGTGTTCGGTAGCAGTGGCCAACTCACGTCCATGATTGACTCTTGGGTACGGACTGCAGAAGTGTTGGATCGTAGATACTTGAGAGCTAGGAGACCATTTGCATTTGATCCTTTGTATATATCTGCAGAACCGCTGAGGATCTTGTCACTCTCGGAATGGAACACGACGTCATAGAGGTACAGGGAAGAAGGCAGTCTGTTGCAACGACCCCCATGAATTAGGCGAAGGAGGAACCCCTTGACCATGTTTCGGGTCCGGTACGTGCTGCAATCCCCCGGGACCTGACTCATAGTTAGGTGAATATCGAGAAAAAGAACATCGTCACGAGACGCACCCCATAGAGCTTGTCGAGAATTGCATAATCCACGGGGATAGCCAGGTCAGCGCATGACGAGGGGTCCTTTGAGGTTGCCATTTTACATAGTTCAAACACCAGCTCCGAATCATCCGAAATACTTCTGAGGATGTTGGAGCATTCTAGTATCGAGAGAGGAGAACATGGACCTTCAGAAGGAGGTCGAGGGGAGGAAAACTGCTGAATAAACTCTGAGACCTGGGAAGGCAAGTTTGCAATCAGAGAAAACATATGTACTAAGAGTGGGTGAGGAGTGGATGGATGAGCCTGGGATCGTTCCCAAATGGCTAGAAGAGGGCGAGTCCAGAAATTGGACTTATAAAGAACCAGATAATGGCACAAGGAAGACAGGGTGACACGGCGGCAATGATATCTGGGTGCATGCGGAAGTGAGTAGGGTGGCAGTGCGAGAGAAGATCCTGTCTTCACCGCTCCCTGATTACTTCTTTCGCCGTCATAGGTCTGCCAGTGACGTCGAAATACTACCATTCCCGCAAATATGTAGCAGATAGCACGATGTCAGCCTGTCCATAGGATCTGTTCTAATTGATCGTGATGATCACAAAATAGCGAGATCCAAGGGAGACAGCCAGGAGTAATGATTGATCTCGACGCCTGAGCTGTCAAAGCATCCCTGCAAAAGAGGCGCCTTTCCCTTGCCCCGGTTTGACTCTGCGCCACGGCCGCGTGAAAGACAGCCAACTCGAAAATGCAAGAGCTCGTGAATAATCACTATCAATGGGTCTCGAAATAGAAACTCTTTTCAGCATGTTCTCACCACGAGAATTTGGTGACTCAACTCGAGATGAAATGGCGGTATAGACTGTGTTTGGCTATGAGTGGAACAACACAGAACCAATGTACGCTGATACCAAGGACCCCAGACAAGCGAAGCAAGCACCCGACATGCCAAATACGGGTCATCGAGAGTAGCGAGTAGTGGGGTGGTAGCTATGCTGGCGAAATGACTAAACGACGATGAAAGTCAGTTTCCACGATCTTCACGTAGGCCCGAGAAAGGAGAAACTCACCGCCATCGTACAAGTAAGGTCTAGTGAGTCGTCGTGACATCCTTGTGTCCCGATACTAGTAGAGCTATGAACGGCTGGCCGGCAAAACCACCAGCTAGAAGGTGTCGAAATGCCAGACAAAAGCCTCCATGATGTGCGTGTGCAGGTATTAGTACCCTGTCTGCGGCTTGAAGCCTGAGTACATGAGTCATTGACACGGAGAGGGGGTGGTCGTATTTGTGATGTGTTACCGACCGCTCCATGGTGTGTTCTTCGGGAGCTTCCAGGTTTAATACAGGCAGGGCGACGGGTATTAGGATATCATCGCTTCACTTTTATTTATTAAGAGAGCACAGTACTTGACATCGATGATAATTGAAACGGAACAGATGGGGCTTGCAATGCAGACTTTTGCCTGGTCCTGGCAGTGGTATGATCGAACTCAGAGATAATTTCGAATTACAAATGGGCGCAAATAATTTACGTAACAGGTTGGCGATCATGTTTCCAAGGAGAACGCCCTCCTCCCTCATTCACATTACTCCCGACAGAAGGAAATCGCTCAAACATANATAATTGTGTTTCAAAGAACAACTGTCGAATATACGCGAAGAAAGCACACGCGTTTGCCATGCTGTGGTAAGTATCAGGAAGAAACCCATGTGTGCCGCATGGCCTCCAATGTTGGGCTCTCGTAGTTCTGGTCGTGCTAGACTCGGAGCTACATGTACGTATATTGAGGACACTGACAGTAGATGCACGCAAAATGTATCGAGCATATCCCCTCTTGATACGAGTTTCATTTAATTCATTGAATGCTGGAATGATTTTGACAACCACACGACCGGGGTTTACAACATTGGTGAAATTCGTACATACTAGACCACGCGATTATATTTCTCGTAACTTGAGTTCGTTGTAATCGAGAATCCACTCTTGACCTTCCCTTGTGGGAGATCGCATGTTCCATCGTCAAAAAATAGAACAAAATATNTGNAGACCNNAAGAGAATTGTCCGAAAAGAAGAGGAAAGACAGAATAATAATAAACTTTAATGCAGTATGTGCACTGTCCAATGGCAGGCCTCATGGGATGTGCGATACGGAAAGAGTCCAGAAATCATGAGAACGGCTCCCACGCGAAGGATCTGATTGGCTGATGCGCGGCGGTATGCTGGAATTGATCAACCGTCGAAGTTGCTGCTCTTCTCGGATATGACTCTCATCCTTTCGACGACCTCTGAGATGGTCGGTCTTTTTGAGGGGCAGTTTTGTCGACACGAATCGACTAGCGCTTCAAGCTCCTTTGGCATCGGGTGTCCGGTATCTCTAGGGATCGGTGGTGTCCTCTTTCTGTTAGCGATCTCCATTATAATAGTAGGTTCTTTCCACCCTTCGAAGAGTGGTCGACGTAGGAACACCTGAGATGGAAACATAAGTTCACATCCATTGCATCTCAGAGATTCACATACCTCGATGCAAAGCATTGCGAAGGAGTAAACGTCACAAGGAAATGAAGGTTCCTCTGCCGAAGTGTGAAGCTCAGGGGCACAACTTCTTGTGTTTCCTTTCCTCCTCTTGATATCACGATAATTGTGAACACCAACTAGGGTTGCCGAGCCGAAGTCGGAAAGGTAAGCCTTGTCTTCGCCGTCGATCAGAATATTAGCCTTTGTGATGTTTAAGTCAGTATCTCGGCACACACTCGCGATGATGACTGACTCCTCTGATATCGCCATGTACAACTCCATGGGCGTGAATATACTCGATCGCTTGGGAGATGTGGTGTAACTGAAAAGCACGGATGAGCATGTGGACGGAATGTAGAGGATGCAACTTGAAACCCACCAGCCCGGTGGCACGCTTGAGAAATTCTGGATATTGGTGGCCGTGCAACTTTTCCATGTATAATGACAAACTGCCCTCTTTCATCCAAGGAGACACCATAAAGCAACCCGGGTGATCCTCAATTTCACTGCGTACGACACCGAGCAGGGGAACGATGTGAGGATGATCAAGGTGGGACCAGATGATGACTTCATGGGCCAGTTCCTAAACAGGATAATTCAGTTGATTCGGTGGATATGTGATATCAATGGGTAACTGACGTCCATGACTGAATCCCCAGTAGGTGTCGCAGATGTAAAGGATCGTAGATGCTTTAGAGCTAGGAGACCATTTGCGTTCGATCCTCTGTATATATTCGCGGACCCGCTGAAGATCACGTCATCCATGGAATGGAATTCAACGCCATCAAGGTACAGGGAAGAAGGCAATTGTTGGCTGTGCCCTCCATGAATCAGGCGAAGGAGAAGCCCTTTGATCATGTTTTGGACGGGGTACGTGCGACGCTCGTTTAAAAGCTGAGTGATACATGTGAGTATTGAGGGACAAAGGGGTTTTCAAGAGGCGTACCACATAGAGCTTGTCGAGAACCGTGTAGCCCACGGGGATTGCAAGATCGGCGCTTGGGGAAGAGTCCTCGGAGGCAGCTAATCTAGATAATTCTGATATCAGTACGGGATCCTCCGAGATACTTCCGAGGATGTTGGCGTATTCCAGTGGTGCGGGAGGAGGACATGGATGCTCGGGGGGTGATCGGGGGAAGAAAACTCGCTGTACAGGGCCCAGGGTTTGGGACCACAAGTGTACGAGTCGTCGTGTGGCACCCTCAAGGGACATGCTGCGAGTGGGGGAGGGAGATGTGGTAAGAGCTTTGTTGAGTCCTGGGACCACTTCTAAGTGGCGGGAAGAGGGCAAATACGGAAACAGTATTTATATGGGGTGGGGGTGCAAGACGGGTGCCGCTGTGGCAGTGCAATTTGGGTACTCAGGGGAGTGTGATGAAAACAGCAATGCGGGGAGAGGATTCGCCCGTATCACTCTATAATCACTTGTCTTGAACTGCGCAAAAATTGGCGTCTCGGGTGCGCGGCAACGTCCAGAGACGATTGTTCATGAACATATGCAGTTAAAAGGACGATTCCGGGCTCTGCAAAGGATCTGTGCTCATTGATGGTGGAGCCACAGAACCCTAGGAGACAGGTAGGAGAATGATTGATGCCGACACTCGAGATTTCAAGCGTCTGTTTCGAAAGAGACGCTCCTCATTGTAGCAACCCGACTATGAAGCGGAACGGTCAAATATAAGACAATAAACTCGGAATCACAAGACTTGGTGGTACTCACAATTGGTGGGTCATGAAATAGAACATACTTTCGGTCTGCTATCATAACGAGGCATTTGTGATTCGTCTGGTAGTAAATAGCGGTGTCGAATTTGCGTAGCGACATGTTTCTCATCGCAAACTTGGGGCATACACCCAGAGACCCGGGTTAGTGACAACCAGTACCCCGCATCGAGCTGGGCCCGAGAAGAAAAAGTTCGCGCGCTTTGCTGGCGACAAAACCCGTAGACAAGGGAGGTCAACTTCCACAATCCTCACTCAGACTCGGAAGGAGGAACTCACCGCTCCTATATAGTACTACGAGAATAGCCTAGTAGAAGGTCGAAACGCCCTCACATCCCGATAGAGCCTGAGAAGGATGAGGCCATGTTTCTATATGAGGCTAGATGGCGAAGTTAGCACCAGTGTCGAAATTCAAAAAAAATTAATAAATCATTATTTGGACGTGCGGGTATCGTCCCAGTGGCTGTTTGAAGATTGAAAGGCAGGTCAAAGTTGAAAGTGAGCCTTGGAACTTGGACTCGGAGAGAGGCCATACCCGAGATATGTCACACACTGTTCCCTTTGGTGCTATTCTTCGGGAGCTTCTGTTCCAGATACAGGCAGGACGACGGATATTGACTAGCCTTAGGATAGTATCATTGAACTATTGATGATCAGGAGAACCACTCGAAACCCGCGTCGTCCATGCTGGATGAAATGGAAGAAGTGAAACTTGAAGGGGGCTGTTTCCGCCTCGGACTCCGCACACTCTCCGAACGATTTCGTGATCATAACACGATCACGTGGACCACCTTCTATGAAAAATGCGACACCCAGAAGTCCTACCATCTCCTGCATCGACCCTCAATGACTCGGAGTACAACACGGGAGGTTGTAGGTCGAAGAATCTTGCCGAATACACGCAAAGAACCACTTGCCTACAATTGCATGGTGGAAGGGCAAGATATTTGTATGTCGCTGGCGTGCGTCATCGACGTGCCATGCAAATGCACCACCTCTGGAAATACTTCTGACGACCTAGTGATTGCGAGGAGTCCGTGATCTCTGGAGCCGGGTGTGCCAGTGGACCCTCGATCGCGAATTCTCATTCAAATCTCCGGATGCAGTGTTCCAAGTGTGTTTGGGTAAGGCGATAATGAAAAAGGCAGTACGGAGGGACCATGCATTCGTAGGGTCTTCAATCCTGTTCCTTTAAATGAAATGAGGCCTTAGTGAGGACAGACTCGGGGAAAACATGAAGGATGGCGGATATTTTTCGTGATTGAGAGGCCGAGGCACAACCGTGGGAATCCATAATTTGACGAAGTGACGGCAACGGTTGCGTATCCTTGCGTTCCTGCCAGTGGACCTGTGTGTTGGAGGACTCATATTCTCTATTGAGCGCATATACCTGGGTGACATTGTATACATCGACCATGCCACCATATTCCCAATACCTCTGGCACACCCAACTAGAGTTAGTTCCTCGACGGGAGCTACTCAAGTGCTCAAGGTCGGCTCCGACAGGTCTCACTAACAGACTGATGAACTCACAGGGTCGTTTTCTTGAGACTGGTCACCATGATTATCCCGCTTCGACTTTGCGATCTGTCGATACTACGTTCTTCCACTCTGATTACGTAGCATTTTTCTAGATCTCTAATTGGCAATATTTCAACATGCACAAGCCTTGAGGCGACTCGAGGTCAAATTAAAGAGGCCCCAAGAGTCGGCAGGTGCTCAGTGACGAGATGTTACTCAGGTGGGCCCCAATTCGGCTACAGGTGGACATATAAGTCTGCAGTGCGGTGTGGTCGATACTTGGTTATTGATTATCATCTCTCGACATAGGTATCCTCAACAACACCTTCCCCAACGCATCGTTGGTGCGTCCTCTCAAGCATTGGCAATACAAAACTTGATATCCTGTACCGGAACAATCATTTCTCAGAATCAATGAAGACCCAATCAGATGGCTTTCGCAGTTCTGAGTTCAAGAAGCTCACGACCTCGACGTTCTCGCACTCGATCTCGTCAGAGTGAGTAAACTATTGATCGAAGGCCTACTCCATCTCGCTTACTGATACACATCCAAAAGACCTCATGGAAAACGTTCATACCCAAGATTTATTCCGACGATCCGACAATACACGCTGGATCGACTGATACACCTTTTAAGACTTGCCGTCAAAGTTTTCAGGTGCAAGAAGAAACGACCACTGGCAGAAACCTCAGTTCTTGAAGCAAACGACTGGCTCTTAATCGATTCCGGGAATGAAGATGAAACCCTGCGACAACACGTAAACTTTGTGGCTCAGGTCCTCCGTTCGTCATTGAAGCTTGGAAGGGGATCCCAGAATCCTGACGTGCCGGATTTGCTCGAGTCCATCGCGTCGGACTGGAACACACAGGCCCCATTTCCTTTGGGCCCCAGAGACGTACAGAGGGTGCTAAATGCTCTACAAGAGGTACGATTTCAACTGCAAATGGTGAACTCCGCTTTGTTCGGAACTTTGCTCACGTTCGCTCTGCGACAAGGGTTTAGGTTATCCTGACTCACCATCGACACTTCTTGAGGATGACGATATCAAGTGGAGACGAGTGTCACTCCGAGTTTTGTTCTGGTTCTCAACGAAAACGCGTAAATTCCCTCAGCAGCTATCGATACTCTATGGTTTGGATCGCAAGGATCAGACGCATTATGGCTCCAGAATCAACGATGTGACCAGAGGAAGATACAACAATCGGTTCGTCGCCATAAAGAACCCTCGTGTAATAAGCGTGGCAAAGGGGGCTCGCAAGGAGGAGTTGGAAATGGTGTGTTTCTTTGTCCTCTCTTTCTCCCCACGTGCTGACTTTCATCAAGGTTTTGCGCAAGTACTGCTTGGTTGCGTTTAACATGCGCAATGAGCATCTTCTACCTGTTTTAGGGATAGTGGATGACGTGGCATTCGGCGGGTTTTGTATGATACTACCGTGGATGGAAAACGGAAACCTGCGCAGCTACCTGGAGCGTGTCATATCTGAAGGCAAACTGGATGGACCACGATATAAAGCTCAAGTTGATCGATGGGTGTGTCTCTTTTGCTTCGTTCTGCCAATCTCTACTGACTTCCTCATGATATTGAGCTTCTCGCGATCGCCAAAGGGTTATCATATCTCCATTCCTTCGGGGTCACGCACGGGGATGTCCGGGGTGTGCGTTTGAGTTTTTACGTTTATCTCTTCACTTTTCTGAGTATTAGGTCTAGGTCAACGTCCTAGTGGATTCTAACGGAAATGTAAAACTGACATCATTCGGATCCACATTTCTCATTGCAAATGAATTAGTCTTCCCGGGGGACATGGAAGCAGTTGCTTGGGTCGCCCCGGAAATGATCGATCCTGAGCAATTCGGCTTCGATCCTGTCCCTGCATCTACGCCATCTTCTCGTGCATCGGACGTATATGCGTTTGCTTGTACATGCGTGGAGGTGAGCTATCATTCACCCTTCTCATTTACCAGATTCTCACGTCCCCAAGTTATATACGTGCCAATCGCCATTTCCAGACGTAAGCGGGGCTCAGATGCTTCGAAGGATTCTTAGTGGGGAACGGCCTCAGCGGCCTTGTGCACCGGGGCGAGGGATGACAGATTCCCTTTGGTCATTAGTCTCGGCTTGTTGGGACCAAAATCCGACTAAGCGTCCATCTATGGAAGACGCGTGTTCCTTGCTTTCCATCTGGATACAGGGTCTTTATTGAAATCCGTTAACATTAAACCCCTTCTCGTAATAATTTTAATTGACATTGACACCAGAGCCTTGGTTTTCGTGAGTCATCTGTATGATCTCGCTCGAAGGCCGAAATAGAAGAAGCACCTTGGTGGATTGCATATAGAGTAGAACCGTACCTCAATCGGATTATGAATGGATCCGGGAAGTGGATCGCAGTAAGAGGAGCGTCCAGAAAAAAACGGATCGCTCTATACATGACAGATGGAGTAATGCCCAATATCTAAAACATTGTCCTGGCATTATACTATTGACCTGCCCCACATATATGTCCCATTTCCTTGACGATCTTCTTCACACTAGGTCTTTTTGATGGGGAGTCCTTCCAGCAGGACTCCATCAATACCTTAATCTCGTTTGGCATTGGACATCTGGGGTCTTCAGGAATCTCGGGACGCATTCCTCTAGCAACATTAAATTTAATCTGGGGGTTCGTGGCACCAGGGTACGGCTCTTGCCCTGTGAACACCTACGCGTTTATGAGACCCCTTGTTTTCATCCCAAGCTCAACAGTCCCACATACCTCAAAGCAGAGTATCCCGAACGAGTAGACATCGCAAGCAAACGAAGGCTCCCTGACTTCTGACCTGAGAAGCTCTGGGGCTTGATGTCTGACTCCGCCCTTGCGTTGTTCGGCCTTCCGAAGGTTCTTGATACCAACAAGTGTTGCGGAGCCGAAGTCTGTGAGGATGGCATTGCCCCTGTCATCGCTGTCATCGATGAGAACATTGACCTTGGTTTGGTGTTATATTTTGGCAGAGATACTATGGGAAGAGATGACGTACTGCTCGAATATCACCATGAACGATTTCATTCTGGTGGAGATACTCGATCGCTTGAACGACTTGATACAACTGTTAAGAGGTCAGCCCTGGTCACAGATGAAGATCGAGGATATCAAACCAGTCGATTTGCGATTTCAATATATCTATTGTGCTTTCCATCGTCGTGATTTTCTCTATCAAGGTTCTCCAAGTGTTCGCGCAAATTCCCTCCCATCCACGGAGAAACCATGAGAAGGCCTCGACGGTTAGGAATAAGGGAGTCAATAGGGACGACGCCTAGCAACTCCGCGATATGGCCATGCTTGAGGTGAGACCAAACCAACATTTCATGTATAAACTCCTGAGTCTACAAATGTGAGACCAGTTTTGGGTCAATGAAGAGACTTACTTACTGCCACAGACGAAGGCAAGTCACTCTGCACGTTTCTGTAGGAATTTAGGTACTTCAAAGCGACAGTGTTTCCATCGTACTGTCCTTGATGTATTTCAGCGTATCCTCCATTAGGTTTTGGTTCTATGTTGACATATTCCACTCCTGTCAGATGGAGGGAGCCAAGAGGTTGGTTGTAATTCCAATGATCGATGAGGTGGGCAATGAGCCCTATCACCATGTTCTTGCTCAAGGGCAATGTGCATTTCTCGATAGACTAGAAGGCATTATCAAAGTCGGAACAGAAAAGAGAAGACGAGGGCGCACTGAATAGAGTTCGTTTAAAGTATCGGCAGGTGATTCCGTATATGGGAGGGAAGCGTTGTCGTTCACAACAGCGGAGCTCAATGCCTGAGCTAGGGTCTCATCGGTAATTATGGACCTGAAAAGGTCAGAACATTCCCTCCGGGCTTGATCTGATGCTTGAGAAAGACGTGAAGACTTCCGAAACAGACTGACGAGCTTTTTGAGAAAGAGACGAAGCTGCATGCAGCAAGAGGGGGATGAATAATAGACTAATTGTCCAAGGGCTTGGGATCGAACAGAGAAATGCTGAGATCAGCCAAAGAGAAGTATTTATAAGTCTGACTCTTGGTCGAAAGTTATCAGGCCAGTCCTGTGCAACTCAGAGCGACCCTGAGCGGTTGATACGAAGACATATGGCTTCTATTGAGTCATACCTTTACTGCGACACTGGTGTTCAAGTGGGCAATGTGCTAGGCATTCGAAGCATCCCTTGCTTGGAATTAGACATATAGACCAACAAAATGCACCGAGGTTTCCCAATTGCCCATGCGTTGAATGAAGCGTTGGTATTTTTTCGATCTTTCGGGTCAGGGTGACCAACCTGCCAGATATCCCTGTGACAGCATAGGACAGCATGCGCCCCAGCACTGCCAACACTCGCCGGGCTGATATATCGCAAGACCATATAGCTTCCATTTATCCCTGGTCCAAGCCTAGAAATCGAGCCAGCACACCAAAACTATTTCCTACACGCTTGGTGAAGTTTTCCAGGATTGTCATCAGAAAGTGGGGCCATCAGCTCGGCTATGCCACGGGGGGAGATCGGTTACATCCAGCTGAACGGTGATAGAGGCACGATCGAAACAAACCTCAGACTACCAGAGGTCACGTGTTGTAGCCAGAACCTTGATCAAAACAATAGGACGACTCACCTCCAGTTGGATAGCTTCCGGGAGAAAGACGACAAAGTCGGGAGTGTCCTGGGTTAGATGGATTTTAATGAGATTATTTGGAGATAATGGGACACATTGGCGACTCCACCTACCTCAGACCCAGCACGATGGATCGAGTTCCTGCGCCTTCTCACTGATGTGCGGGAGAGAAATTTTCAGGATACCGACTGATCAAGGGGCTCAGGTGGGCCCTGGGACTTCTCCATGCAACACGAGTACCCGGTGATAGGAGAAAGTTGCGTGTGCAGTAAATGGGCCCGACTTGTCTTTGTTAACTTGGTGACTAGATAGAGCAACTTACGGAAGCGTCGGGGACGAGTGACGTTCACAGCACACGCATTCTTCTCCGCAGAACCAACTAGAACACACACGAACCACGGTTAATTTTGGATCGCCTGCACGCCCTCCTGCAGCGGCAAATGGGGATAGGACACTTGTATTATCCTTGACTGATCTAGTAGTCTATTGATGCAAGTCAGCGCCCTAGGATAGGAGTAACTTGGATAGGGTATCTCTGGAATGCAACAAACCCTGAGGCGAAGATCGTTAGACACTTGGGTACAGACACCTCAGGTCGCCGTACGGGTAAGACACACTGCTCATTTTCGGGCTGCGTTTCAATCTATTTTAGGGGATCGCATTGGTATTGGAAGTATGACGAAACGTTGTGGACATTCCCGGGCCTCCCGAATTGTGACTTGAGAGGAGCATAGGGGTCATTGACTCGAAGGACCAGGGGTGAATGCTCCAGAGATATGCTGAATAATGGCATCTACAGGGCTGGGGTATAGGCCGACCCCCGCAGACAGCAGCCAGCAGGATGCCCTTCGCTAGGTTCGTACTCACTACCCACTGAGGCCAGTGAGTGTTCTTCTGGTAATAATTCATCATCATGATCGGATGGCCCATGCCAGTGTCACCGCAGCAAAGGCGTGTGAAGTTGAACTTGTCAGCCGACGATGCCGACAAGTTCTGGGCCTCGGGGATGCTCTCTCCGCCGGTCTGAGGCTTCTAAAACCCTGCATAGTATACCACACCTTGTGACTCCAGAACTGGTATGAGCCTGTCCGACGTAGCAAGAGCGAGGTCGTTCAAACCCTGGCCTGAGTTGTGTGAAGTTCTCGAGTTCTCGTGATTCTCCTTGCAGCAGTCTCAACGCTCTGACAAACCATCTGGAAACCAAGTAGATAAGTTAGAATCTATATCAGTTGTCAAAATCTACAATAGATCAAGTGATACAGGCCTCAGGTGCCCCACATCCAAACTCACTATGGTCATCTCCTGAAAGCCCAAGCATGTCCCCGTCTGACGGCAGCTCAGACCAAGCGTACAGGTCGCGGTCAGCTTCGGATACTGGAGTCAGAAGTCGATCGCGCCAATCGTGAATACAACAGCGCAACATGATTTGCGGCTACATTCAATATCAAAAGGAGAGAAGTCGGCATGAATACTATTATACAAGGTTGGCCGGACAGCTGTCCGTGTATTGGGAATGACTAATTAACACTGGTCTTATTCAAGTTTCAGAGGACCCTGCGTCATCGTGACCCATGACACGCACAGCTATCTCCGAGGCAGTGGGTCGTTTGTGAGGTGCTTGACTCCAGCACGACTCAATAAGAGACCACATAGCGTCTCTCAGCTCGCGGTCATCAATTCGTGGTCGTTTTGGTCGATCTCCTTGTGTCACCTTGTACATGATTTGGTATTCCCCTAAGTCTCCGAATGGTGGCCCATTGAGGTACAGCTACATGTGGTGTCAGCACAGCACCCACCCTGTGATATGGAAGTGATACCGTACCTCAACACAAACGTAAGCAAAAGAGTAGATATCGGATTGAAAAGTTGGTCGTGGAAACCCTTTGGCACAGTCCAGAAGTTCGGGGGCGATGTAAGTTGTGCCTTTCCCGTCAGGTGCCGTGTAGCTGCTGCCGACATCTCCAATCACCGAGAGACCAAAGTTTGCTAGGAGTATTGTTTCGTTCCCATCGACGACTATATTGGGCTGTTTTGAGGTCAGAATGCTGTCAAATATGATTATCATCTATATATAGAGGCACTCACAGTGCGAAGATCGCCATGGACAAGTCCGTTATCATGGAGATACTTCAAGCCACTAGTGATCCCACGAATCTACATTGCGAAGGGTCGGGGCGAGGTCATAACGAAGGATGGAAGCCAACATACCCACTGATCAACTTTGTCTACATATATGAGTCCTCGGAGTCCGTTCCGTACAAGCTGGTCTAAATACTTCCGGAGATCGCCGTTTTCTGCCCATTGCAGTACCATACAAACCCCCGGAAGGCCTGGAACTTCGTCGGCAATGCCCTTAAACTTGAGGACATTCTGGTGGTTTAGATTGAACCAAAGGATGGCTTCGCGAAAGAAACCCTGCAAAACGGTTCGCCAGAGAACGTAAGGAAAAGTCATATGTTGAACTTACCCGCTTCCAATTTTCCGTATGCGACCGAGTAGCAGATGTAAATACGCGAAAATGTTTAATGGCAGCACGTTCCTCGTTGTAGGAGCCACAGTAGACGTCCGCATCCGATCCGGTGGCCTGAATTTGCTGCTCTAGCACCGTCACGTTTTGAACACACATTTGTGGTGGTAGGAGAAAGCAACTACAACAGAGGCTTTGTATCCGCCGCAGCAACAGCCACCGGGCTTCCCTTCGAACAGGGTCGGTTGGAATGCCAGTGTCACGGTCGCTGTTTAGATAGCCATGTGAGAGTAACTGAGCATAATGTGAGTGACAACTCTCAATAGTATAGCTTCACATACCCGTTGCAAAGCATTGAGCACACCACGAGCAAGTTCGCCTGTAAGACTGTTCATCTGTTCGTGATCGCCACTCAAGAAAGCGCTTGTTATTATTTCGGCCACCTCTGGTCCAACGTCGGGGCTGGACGACCGGAATGCTGCCGCCACCTGGTAGCCATGATGTCTATTTGAGTCCGATTCACAATGCCAACCGAAGACGACAAGACTTACAGTCTCCCTCGCCTTGATTTGAATCTCCAGTCTCTGCTGCTGGTCGCTGGCATCACGGTTGGGACGCCAAAAGAAAATGTGGTGATACCATGGGCGTACTCTGTCAGGATAGTCCGGAAAATGAGTCGTCATTGGGATGTTGCAATGTGAAGTGTCATCGCGGGAAGCGGGCTTCAGACCCAAAGAGACACTTCTGTGAAGTTGAATTGAACTTGGACCAGGAGACGGTCTCCATAAGTCATCGTAAGGCGGCTGCCGGATGTATGTATTGACCCCTTGGCTGTCTGAAATTCTGAGTCAATAGCGGTGCATAGCAAATAACAAGCACCTTCGCTCACCCATCGCAAGAGAACGAGTATAATTACTGGGAAAGGGTGAGTGCTAAGTCCTGTGAGTATTGGACATCGAGCCGTTATGACAACTTGGTCTCTTTTATAAATTGGACAACTGTATCAACGTATTCACGGACGTCCAAAGGATGTACTGGTGGGCGTGCGTCCCCATAACGGGCATCAATACATGCCTTGCCTGATGGAGGGTAACTGGTGTAAATCATCACTTCGGAAAGGACACGATGAATTGAGATGGGCATTCCACATATAGTGATATCGTCACCCGGCACTTCAAGATTTCGAGGTTTCCCAGTCGCTACTCCGAGTTCCTTCCGATTTGAGGCTACAGGTTCGTGCTTGGGATTGTTAAACACCTTGATAAGGCGACACAGGCTCATGACAGTCCTTCGAAGTCTAGTGATTGGCCCGCGGAAAGCTGCAACGCCGGAGAAGGTCAGTGACTAATTCTTACTCAGAAAACACGTTTCGTTGGCCAATCTGACGAATGGTCTTCGGGCGGGCTTTCAGAGTGAGAATGCCTCATTCCGGAAGGTGTCGCACGAGCCAAGGGGATTGACACAGTCGTGAGTCTATCATAGCGACGAGGATGCAGTACAGGCAGGAGGGCGACACGACCAGAGAATATATTTAACCTCCGAAGCTAAGTCCGACACAAGTCCGATGTGATTTGATTGGTTACGCGATCACGCGACTGCGTGTTGATATGGCGCACACTCAGGTTGGTGTTTACGGGAGTCTGCTGCACACTCTGGGGGCACCTGGAATGCCAATGGGACCTAAACATCACTTCTCTTTGATACGCACCTGCGATCAATCAATTCAAAACCCTTAACAAATCTCGTGTATCAATGGAACTCCCTCAAGCAGCGTGTTTCTTTCAGTCAACTCGAAGTACGCATGGTCATGCGGCCAAATATCCATTCCAAAGCCGGTCCCAATGATGTACGTACTCAGGATTTATTTTCATTTGTAAAACTTCCCCTTTGCGCAGCTGTTTCGACCACCTATGTAAGACATAAAAGGGTTCATGTTCCAGAGTCACGAAATTGTCTTCACTATCGCTCCTCTTACATCCATGGGTGGGTCCTCGTTCTCAAATTCTAAGGTTGGAAGGCACCACATTTGACAGACGCTCTCAATATCAATCCAGACACAACTCCCGTTTGCCCACGCTCTCACTCATGTCAAGCAAAAAGCAAAGCTGGCAACACATCCCCCGGTGAACAAAAAGAGAAAGTGTACGCTTCCACACAGTCGTATATCGATCTCTCTGATTTTGGGACATGACATTGCTACAGGGATCCGAAGACACGGAATCGCAAATTCCCCTTCAGGATTCCCAATTTACCTCTGGGACACTTCTTTCGCTCTTTCAAAAATGCCGTCGTGGCTCTTTTCCTGAATGAAAAACTCGGACAAGCTCGCTCTCGATCCTTAGAAGGGAAAATCGTATTGTTGAATGATATGCATAACCCATATAGGTGTATCAAGCGGGATATCAATGATGTCATTTCCATTTTCGACGATCCCGAAACTGAAAATCATCCATCCTGGTCCGCAAGAGTACGGATTCTTCTACAGTCAATGCTAACAGATGACTCCCACCTTGAACCCGATGTTCCGGGCCCGCTTTGCGCACCTGACTCACAGCACGTTGTCAATCATATTCAGAAGGCAAGCACCCTTATTTTGTAGATCACCCTGTATACTCACTTTTAAACCACAGAAGCTTGGTTATAATTCTGGTTCATCCTCGTGTTTGGAGGGGAGAACTGAGACTATCCTAGCCTTGATTAGGGTGTTGTGTTGGCTGTCATTCAGAACGGGCACACTTCCTGACGGTTTTGTAATAAAGGGAGATCTCAAGCCCCCTGGCCCAGAAGACTACGGTTCAGGTGGCCTTCACGATATCTTTCGAGGCGAATACAGGGAAAAGCTTGTGGCCCTCAAGCACCCCCGTGCATTCGGAATGGTCAGGCCTTCCGACAGAAAGAGGCTTGAAGATGTGTGACTTATCAAACGATTCTTATTGAAGCTCATTGACTAGTTAAACTAGGACTTCCGTCGATGTTCGTTGATAGCTTTCAACATGCACCACGAAAATGTCCTAGAAGTCTTAGGAATTGTGGACGATCCTGCATTTCACGGGTTCTCTCTCGTCTGTCCATGGATGGAAATTGGAGACTTGCGTAATCACCTTGACCAACAAACGAGGAATGGGCAACTGTCCGGGCGAAAACTAGTTCGAACTGTAAACCAATGGGTATGCTGGTCCGACTCTCGCAATTGAGTAATTCCTGACACAATTCTACGTCCAGTTGCTCGAAATCGCGAAGGGGCTTGATTATCTGCACGAACACGGTGTTGTCCACGGGGACGTCCGAGGGGTAAGCCTGAGTCGCAATTCGAGATAATCAACTTCTACTTATCGGGATATCAGGTCAACGTCCTACTAGATGGCAACCGAGTTGCTCACTTGACTCCATTTGGGTCCTCAGTAATCGTCTCTGCAGATGAATTCTCAAACCCGGGGCTACAAAGCCCAATAGCATGGATAGCCCCCGAGTTGTTCGACCCGAAGAAATTCGGTTTCAGTCACGCAATACCGTCTCTTGCGACAGATGTGTACGCCTTTGGTTGTACTTGTATCGAAGTGAGTGGCTTGATATCCCAATCTCAATCAAGATGTGAAGTACTCGCATAGCTGTACACCTCACAATCGCCGTACCCGAGGCTTAGGGATTCCGAGATACTAAGCAAAGTGATCAAAGGCTCAAGACCGCAGCGACCAATGAAGCAGGGAGAAGCCATGCCGGACTCATTATGGAACTTCGCGAGAAGATGCTGGGATCAGCACATTGCACGGAGACCCTCCATCTCTGAAGCTGTTCTGGTTCTCGCCGACCTCGCCGACCAATGATGTAACACAGACCTCTCCGAATCTGAGATATGAATTGTTCTATGTTTAGTTTCCTCGTGTCCAGCTTCTATGCTGAGGAATGCGATCGAGTACACCAATAATACGCCCATACCGTTCTGAATATGATCATGTGCGGAAAGCCGGGGGATTGCAAGACCACGGTATCAATTACATCTCCACTAGAATAAAGCAAGCCTGTGTTTCTAACGATCAGAGATGCACAATTCGAGATAAGGTATTCACAACGTCGATGATTCTGGGTCTCTTCTTCGGGTCATCCTTCCAACAACTCGTTATCAAGCCCCACAGATCATCGCCCGGCCTGTGGTCACCCACCGAAGGTCGCTTCGGGCGAACTCCTTTGGTTATCGCATGCACGAGTTGGGCTGAATTGTTCATTGGACTGAAAGGTGTCGTGTTGGTATAGAGCTAGGTGGTGAAGTCAAGGAGGATCTGCGTTAGAGCGATACGAAGGCTTAGACTTTCGTAAGCATGTGCAACCACTACGCATAAATGTCGCTCTCAAAAGTGGGGCGTACACCTTGAGCGTCGTCTCCGCTTTTGATTAATTCGGGGGAGGTCCAGGGAAGGGCATTAATTCCGTGTGTTTCTGTGAAACTATTACCCACGTCTGCGATCACCGAGAGGCCAAAGTCCGCCAACAGTACAGTTCCAGTCACGTCGATCAGAACATTGACCTATGTCAGGTCCGTGTTAGTGCAGATCCTAGGAGAAGAGGGTCGTGACCATGCCTACCGCTCGTAGGTCGCCATGAACAATACCACAGCCATGTAAGCACTGAACACCTTGCGCAATCCCGTATAGCTTTTCGGGCTATCAGCTAGCATCACTTAAATCGAACAGCGCAGCTGCTCACCCAAAGGTTCACGGTAGAGATGTATTCTTGACCAGAGAGGTGTTGTTGTGTAACCAAAATGTCGAGATACTTGGACAGATCTTGATTTTCTGCCCACTGGAGTACCATGCATAGTCCAGAAGGATCACCGATTTGGCCAAACACGCCATGGAATTTGAGAATGTGCGTGTGGTTCGTGTTGTACCACAACACCGCTTCCCTGTAAAAAAGCTGGCGACTAGATCAGTTCCACCGTAGCTCATCACACGCTCAACTTACCTTCTTTGCCCCTGGTATCTTCGAAGGCACCATTGCATTGAAAGCGCGTAAGTACTTCACACCAACACAGCCGCCGCCGCCGGTTGGGACACAAAATAGGTCTGCAAATGAGCCCGTTGCCACCAACTTCCTCTGCGAAAAGTCCACATTCTCGACAACCATCTGTGAAGGAAGTAGGAGAGCCTCGCATGCGAGTTTTTGGAGTCTGCGATTCAGGAGCCAGCGGGCTTCTTCCGCGATTGCCGAAGAGCTGAACTCAATCACGTTTTCTCCGAGTGGGTCACGATCGAGAATTTGTGATAGATCTGGCCTTCTAATGATCTGGGGAGTGTCTGCTCAGGACCACGCGCAAGAAGGTAACCAAATGAGGTTTGGTACCTCTTGTAGAGTATCAAGTGCGAGTTGAGCCTCCTCGTTACGGAGGGCGTTGAGCTTCTCGTGATCACCTGAACGAAATGCTCCGTCCAAGATAGCATAAACATTTCCGGCCCCGTTAACATTCCACCATTCAACTTGAGACTTGAATCTTTCCAGAGCATGTACGATCTCCACAATGCGAAACTCAGACCATTGCGAACTGAAGTAAAAAAACGTGCTTACTCGTTCCCTTGCCTTCTGCTCTCTCAATAAGGCTGTTTCCGAGCCATCTAGTTTGCGGTTATCCGCTCCCTTGATATTCTTACGCCAGGCCCATAAGACCTTGAGGTGTTCCAGGAGCCGAGTTCCCAAATCAAGAGATTCATCCTGAGTTGGCCGAGGAAAGTGTGTGACGGTGTTGATTTGGTTAAAGTTTATGGTCTCTGCCGCAATCTCGTAAGTGTTTAGTATGCGAACGGGAAGAAGAAGGTACTTGCCCATGCTGCACGACACAGGTACTCGAAGTTGTAAGCGCGAAGACGATATCCTGGAGAACATTCACTGAGACCCATGAGACGTTTTTATATCAAAGAGTGAACCTATGCAGGCAGACTCGAGCTGCTGTAGCCTTGATGTTGCACAACACTCGATCCACAACTTCCCCAGCTTGAGAGCGCCGACTGCATGCAGCGACACGGAGAAACCGCATTGAAAGAATCCTTTTTCACGTGGCCTTAGATATCACGTACTCTCTCGGTATAAATAGACATCAATCACCGAGCTAGAAGCAACACATCTGAACCAATCGAATACAACGGAGGTCAACAATTCTGTGTTCATTATGGTACAAGATGAAGGGTCGCAGATCTAACTTCCCAACGGTGCAGAAGCAATGAGTCACAAATAGATGTTCAAGATGATCGTAAGCACCTACTAGTCCTGAAAGTATCTAGGTTCAAAGATCCTCCAGAAACACAGAAAGCATCGGATCGATCCATTCAACACGGATGCGAACTTCAGTGATCGTAATAGAATGTCATTGGATATTCGGAAAGCCGCTTTCTCGAAAGTTTGATACGACAACTGAAGACTCGAAGTGCAGCTCTTTCAGCTACCGTGCGCTTACCGTGCCCCAACGCCTTGTTAGGGGGACGGAGGTCTTGAAAATGAGGAATGTCATCAATTGGCGTGCTGTACAATTCCGGATTTTGTAGAAATGGTGGCTTCTCGAGAGGCGTCGGCCCGAGAGTCTGGTGACGACGCCTCCACGGGGTTTCAACTCGCTTTTATCCAGAAAACTCGGGGTCGATCATTGTCTGTGCTATGAGGTGACACCAGTCGTGGATTCTATTGGAAGCAGCCGTTTCAGATCTGGACCAATAAGATCAACAAAAGTAGGCGCAGAGGTTGCTCGAATCTTTAGCAGCTGTTCCTTACCTCCAAAATA
Source organism: Meripilus lineatus (assembly GCA_027627245.1). NCBI lineage: Eukaryota > Fungi > Basidiomycota > Agaricomycetes > Polyporales > Meripilaceae > Meripilus > Meripilus lineatus. The sequence continues at coordinate 1,810 of JANAWD010000165.1, read as the reverse complement.
GTATCACCTTCGATAGTAGATCCGGTATACCTACTTCCTTCCCATCATCATCAGACGTGAATTCAGTTGCATGCGGGGAAGTGAGTATGAGAATCGATGTCACGAGCTTTTCGCAAGTTCTAAACGGCTTGATAAATATCGTAAAGGTGGGGATACCCTGGGAGAACCACCGTAGTAGCTTCGAGAGGCGACGTGTTCATAGGTTTGCGAAAAATGGTGGACACATATGGTGTCACTATTCATGATATATGGCTCGAAAATACGTGAAAATGGTACCACCATGGAGCGCCTGTGGTTTCTTTACCTAATAAATTCTCCTGCTAAACCGTCAAGTATACCATTCGGCAGATTTGGGGGCGACAAAGATGTAACGCTGCACCCTATCGCCCCCGAGGTGAAAACCTCGAATCACGTTAGATCCATGTCTTAGGATTTCCATTCCAACAATTGATAATTGATCATACCTCCGCCGTGTGCCCACTACCACCATTACAGTCGATACATGGTGCAGCATATCTCAGCTCGACCTTCATGCTTCAACAAGAGGATCGGTACTTGGCACGAGTGGAGCGATACATGCTGCCATCTCCCGTTCGTTATGCTTCTGACCTGGCAGGGTATCGCAGGATATAATATCATGGTAGAGGCAACCCCAATAACAATACCGTTCCTGATCATGGCATGCTACCCCTTTACGTACATCCAAGCGACGAGTTGAGAGAGGAACAATGAATCGGCATTAATACGCATGACTCACCAACATCCAAAGATAGCGATACAAAGAAATTCACGCGGAGCGCAGATGCAGATAACTCCTACATGAGGAAATCAAGCAAAACACAATCCAGAGTTCAATCAGCAATTGGAACGTATTGAGATAAATGATTCATGGTCGCTTGGGCGCGCCCCCTTCTCAGTCTCTCAGTCCAGCGAGCATAGGTTCGTCATCCTCTGTTCCCAAAAGAGAATCAAGAAAGGAAGGAGCAACGTTCAAGGGTTTGGTGATACGGTACCTCCGAATCGTAAGCGGTCTAAACATTCAACTACAACTCCGACTTGTCTCCGAACTTATCCCTATTGTCAATGTATAGACCTTCATCGAGTTACATATCTGCGCCTCTTTCTTCGGTGAGTTGTGCCATACAACCATTGGGAGTTGAGCCGCGGCCTGAGTGGGGGTCTGAAGTTATTTGATTCGCGTCATCGAATGTGCGGCATGATCATCGCTGGGGTGTAGGGCCTTCTAATCGTGCGGTGAGCTGGCGGTCACTCGGTCGGGGAGAGGTAGGGCGGTCCACAGCCACGAGGCTTGGAGCGAGTCGGAATTGATTCCAATCACAAGCAAACTTGAGCTAAAAATACAGCGGGGAACGAAGCATCAAGAAACGGAAACCGAGAGGGAGAACCTATCGTGTATGAGGTACCCTATACTAGCTACAACTACAACGGCAACGCGAGAGAGAAAATAAAGTCGAGACACGGTAGCGCAGACTCGGAGACAGCAGGGAAAGGGAAATCTTTTTCTACTTTTGAATATTATCTGATTTTTTTGTTAGGGTGCGCCGACTACAACCAGGGCGGGTGCGGTGGGATTTCTGTGTCCAGACAGCGAGTACAGGACTTGCGAGGACCTGCGGAGATGAGGGTCAGGAAAAAGGATGAGATTCCTGGAATCCTCACCTTGACCCATCTCTTATACCTCCAGGGGACTCCCGATGAGTGCCATCCGCTGCTTGCCACAGCGGCACCCCTCGATCCTGTTGGCTAGGTCATGTCACACCTGCGGGTGTCCTCAACTCACAGCGGGAGG
>JANAWD010000164.1:0-69097 GCA_027627245.1 Meripilus lineatus | reverse complement strand
GGGCTTGGGGTTCTCCAACACAAGGAGAGAGCCCCCAGAAAATTGGAAATTGGGAGTGGGGTGCGAAACGAGTAGAGGAAGGGAGACTCCACTCACGGTATCAGCTTTTAGTCTCCCACAATTTACACATATACATTCCAAAATCTTCTTGACTTTCACAATGAAGCCTGAGATTGTGTTGTTAGAATGACTGAGAATAGATTAAAAAAGTATTTTGGCGCACCAGGATGGAAGACAGGCCTCGCCAACTCAATGTGACCAAAGTGCCCGGGACATTCTGACATACCCTCTCCACATGTTTGACACTTGAAGTTTCTGTCTATGGTACCTAATCGTGGGTCCATAAGGCCTCCAATCTTGGGCTTGTGAGTGGTATCGTCCATCACTTCAGGATGCTCGATCTTGGCGACCGAGTACGCTTTCTACAGAAGAGGGGCGCGGTAGGAACGCGTCTCGTGAATAGACAACACGGTTGACTTACGATCTCCTCCGGGGACAAGATACCAAATTGTACTTCCTTGACCTTGCGGATGGGAGCCGCGGAAAAAGCAAACTGGTGACCCAACATTGCGAAGAGCGCGAGGTGATGAGTGACACGACAACAAGCTAGGCGAAAGGAGAAAGCAGAAAAATATAGAAAAAGTGAGAAAAACTAGAGTAGACAAAGTCCAAAGCTCTATAATATCGCAGAGAAAGCCGAATTGATGTCGTTCGTGAGGTTGTCGCCTGATTAGGGGACTTTTACTGAGATTTTAGTTCGAACGACGGAAAACAAAGTGAACAAGGTCTGATTGGACGCCTCGATGGGTCCAGATGAGATGTATCAATACTGAGTTAGCCGCCCTGGATAGCCTGCGAAAACCCTCTAGAGCACTGATGAGTATGAGAGAGGAGGAGGACGACGTGGCCCACGACGTCGAGGTGGTTGTTGGAGAGTCAGGTAAACGCTCGGACCCGCCCATTGTCGCGCGTCTTGTTTCCAGCCACGCTTTCAAGCGGAGTCTCAATCTGCCACTCACGCAGACGCACGCGCCTCGGTCACCACGAGTCACATGGATTAGTCACGCCGCATCACGCCGCAGTACGTCGAGGAGTTGGTGACGCGCAGACCCTGTCACGCGCTGTCCACAGCGACCTTCTCCACCATCTTGTCTTTCTCCCAACACTTTTGTCATGTCTTCGTTATTCAGTTCGCTATTGTGGGGAACGTCCCAGCTCGACGATGCAGTCGGTAAGTCCTATTTGTAATGACTATCTCGATCGACATTACCTCTAAATCACCAATTACTTAGATCGAGCAACTTCGGAGTTGTTACCTTCGGGTGCTGAGGATATGGCCCTCAACCTTGAAATCTGCGACCAGATTCGTTCAAAGTCTGTGCAACCAAAGGATGCCATGCGTGCGCTCAAGCGTAGACTGAATCACAAGAATCCCAATGTCCAGTTATTAGCGCTAGGAGTACGTATTTGTCCTTCGAAATGCAGCAATGTCATTGAATGAAACTACTCTCCTCCGTATATAGTTGACGGACGTCTGTATCAAGAATGGTGGAGACCAGTTTCTCTCAGAGGTTGCCTCAAGAGAATTCATGGATAACCTTGTCTCTATCCTCAAGATCCCTGTGTTAAATCACGACGTCAAGACCAAGATCCTCAGATTGATCCAGAACTGGGCTACTGCATTCGAAGGAAAGCCAAGCCTTGGCTATGTAGGAGAGGTATACAGGACACTCCAACGCGAAGGTATGTATCTAAATATCGTGGTCATGGCCGTTTCATCACATCACCTCCTAGGGTATTCCTTCCCGCCGCGAGATTTCGCATCAAGTAGCACTGCTATGGTGGACACGCAGACCGCGCCTGAGTGGATTGACTCGGACGTTTGCCTCAGGTGTAGGACTGCCTTTACCTTCACGAATCGGAAACACCATTGCAGGAACTGCGGGCAGGTGTTCGATCAGCAATGCTCCTCAAAGTCCATGACCCTTCCACACTTTGGTATCACTCAAGAGGTCAGAGTTTGCGATGGCTGCCATGCTAAACTCACGTAAGAAGCCCAGGTTTGTCCCCTTTCTCGCCTCATCTACCCCTTGAGCTCAATCTCGAAGTAGGATTCACCGCCCCTCTCAAAGCGTATCCAACTCTCGGCACCGTGGCGCCCGTGATGCTGCTGATGCAGATCTGCAACGCGCAATTCAATTGTCTCTGCAGGAAGTTGGAGCAGCAGGTGGTTATCGACCTGGTTATGTTCCCTCACCATCACCCTGGCAAATATCTGAACCCCCACTGGTGGACCGTCGGTCCTACCCTAATCCGACATCAACTCAAGAGGAGGAGGACGATCCTGATTTGCGGGCTGCTATCGAGGCAAGTTTGCGGGAAGCGAGTGCCCCGAAACCAAGCGCACCAGTTGGGATCGAAACCCCTCGATCGGACCAACCAGTCTATACAAATGGCACAGGGTATCCCCAATCGTACCCACCTCAATCGGCAACACCGAAGCCAACAAGTCTTGCGATACCGAATTACGATTTGGAACCCCTCGAAGCGGATGCCATCTTGACGTTCAGTCAAACGGTGCAACAGGTTCAGTCACAAGGTGGAAGAGATCTGTCGACGTATCCCGCCGTGACAGAGTTATTCGACAAGGCGAATGGATTGAGACCGAAACTTGCGATGAGCATGAGCGATACAGGGCGGAAAGAGCGTAAGTCATGTCTGGTTCACTTCCCATCTTCGGCCCTGATGATTTTTCTAGAATTACTGACGGAAATGCACGAGAAGTTGTCGCAAGCAGTGAAATTGTATGACAAACTGTTGACGGAGCAGGTCTCACATCGACCGTGGAGAACGCAATCACCGCCAGCAGCGTCAACAAGTACCAAGCCTATACCGGCATATCTTCCTCAATCACAACCCCAGGGTCAATGGCAAACTCAACCGCAGCAGGCAACACCTCTTTCGCCTGCGGCATATGCCCAGCCTGCTCAGGCCTCATATTTACCACCCCAACAACCTGTGACGCAGCTTTCGACGGCGATGAATGGATTGACTGTCGGGCCACCTCCAGTGAACTCGTACCAACCACAAATGTACTCGGTTCCTCCACCTCCGCCACAAGCCGTAGCACCCCCTCAGGCCGTCCCCGAATCAATCCGAAGTCCAACCCTCCCGCCAGCTTCTATTCCCCAATACTTACCCCAATCATCACCGGCTGGTTACGCTCCTGTCTCGATACCTACCGGTGTTCCTCCCCCACCACCCGTACAAGCGATCCCACCTCCACCGATGATATCTGCCACCCCACCCGCTCACGTTGTTCCATCTGTTCAGTCACCTACCCCGTTCTCTCATTCGCCGGGCTTGTCACGGCATAATACCATTGCATCCCATCCTACACCTGCTGCCCCTTCGAGTACATATAATGCCCGACTTCCCACCCGTTCTAATACTATCATGACTCACGCGCCTCAGCAACTTCAGCAACTCCAACATACTGCTGTACCGACACAACTTCCCGTTTTCCCCTCTGTCCCTGCTTCTCCCCCTCAGTCGTTACAGATGTATAGCTCGACTCCAACACCTGAACCCGAGCGGAAAGAGGCGTTACTGATAGAGTTGTAGGTTGGTGTTGTGTAGTCGTATTTTTTGTCGTTTCGATACATTGTTGGATGTTTTTATGATATGTTGCACCTTCTTCCATGTTGTGTCCCTGAACCTGAACGCTTCCGCCCGCTGGCATTGCTTCGTTCACAGGTTCGCGTTCCCACCAAGCGAGACGCGTCTTCTAATGTGATTAGAAAATGAATTGAGTTATCAAGTGAGAATAAAAGATAACGTTATTGGCGTGGTAATGCAGCATAGATTGGATTAGTCATGGGTGGACGTGACGAACAGCGCCAAGGGGTGATGCTATCCTGACTTGGGACTGTTACGCTTTACAGCTGAGCCTCTGCTTGGTCTATTCCACCCACAACTTTCCTTTTCTTTTTCTACACATCCCGCGAGAATGAGCACCATGGCCACCCCCCCAACGGAGGAGGGCAAATTGCTCAGCGAGTCCCTCAGCACGGTCAAAATACAAGTCCAACAAATGAAACGCCATCTGGTGGGTTTCGCTGCGCATTCCAGCAAGACTTTGACAATGGTCAAGAGATGTATGTTGACCCAATGTTCTTTGTGGGTGTTCTAGGAACTTGACCAACTCATGGACGCGCTGAAGAGCGCGAGTTTGATGCTGGCGGAATTGCGAACCTCTTCACTCTCGCCGAAACAGTACTACGAACTCTGTACGTATCTCCTACTCCGCGCAATCTACGTAACCGCTCAATACACATATTCTACTTCACTCTCATCAAGATATGGCTGTATTCGATGCTCTTCGTCACTTATCCAATTATCTATATGACGCACACACACAAAATCGTCACCACCTCGCCGACCTATACGAGCTTGTACAATATGCTGGCAATATCGTTCCTCGACTATACCTCATGATAACAGTCGGTTCAGTATATATGTCCATCCCGGACGCACCCGTCAAGGAGATTATGAAGGATATGATGGAGATGTCGAGAGGTGTTTTGCACCCTATCAGAGGGTTGTTCCTCAGGCATTATCTGAGCGGACAGACGAGGGATCATTTGCCCATTGGAGACGATGCGGGGTACGTTTGCTTCTATTCAAATTCTCACAATGGATTTCTCACTTCTTCGAAACAAAGCCCCGCGGGAAATCTCCAGGATTCTATTAGTTTCGTCCTCACTAACTTCATCGAGATGAACAAGCTTTGGGTGCGGTTGCAGCATCAGGGTCATTCGCGCGACCGCGAAAAGCGTGAAATGGAGCGAAGGGAACTGCGCATTCTTGTTGGCACAAACCTCGTCCGACTGAGCCAATTGGACGGTGTCGATTTGGACATGTACCAGAAAACTATCCTTCCCAGTGTCTTGCAACAAGTCGTTAGTTGTAAAGACGTGATTGCACAGGAATATCTCATGGAAGTGGTCATTCAGGCAAGTTCCCAAGTTGCTGTGTTACTCGCTTCAAGGACCGCTGAACCGCCATTTTAACTACGATAGGTCTTCACGGACGAGTTTCACCTACACAGTCTTGGACCTTTCCTCTCAGCAACGGCCCAACTCCACCCCAAAGTCAATATCAAACAGATCGTAATTGCACTTATTGATAGACTTGCGGCCTACGCTGCTCGCGAAGCAGAGAGCGAAGACCCAGAAGAGACTAAACGCCAGGAAGAGGCCGCTGCTCGCCGGCTTGCCGAGAAGGTTAAAGCCCAACGTGCGCGGTCCCGACAGAATGGTGTTAATGGTGTTACTTCACCCAGTGTTGAGACTGGTGGAAATGAGTGGGGTTCAGCCCCAACCAGTCCTGTCGCGGAGACTGTCGAGCCGTCGGAGGATGGTACAACGGAGACTGCGGTGGAGGGAGAGAAGCTTGACAAAGGAAAGGAGAAGGAGAAAGACCTTCCGTCTGTCAAGAAGTTCAGGGGAATCCCTGAGGACGTCAAGTTGTTTGAGGTGTTCTGGCACCAGGTTGTTGAGCTCATCAAGGTGACGTTCGCCGTTGTTGTGTGAATGCAATTCGATTTTAATCGTTGATCAACAGGCAAGACCCGATCTATCAATACAGGACATCACCGCCCTCTTGGTTTCCCTTACCAACTTATCACTCAGTTGCTACCCTGACCGATTAGAATACGTTGACCAAGTCCTCGGATTTGCGCACGACAAGGTCAAGGAGTTCTCCACCAGGTATGTTGAGAGCCTTCTATCCTTTCTACGTTCACTGAAAGCTGTCGTAGTCCTGATCTTCACGCCCAACAAACCACCGCAAATCTCGCTTCCCTACTCCTCGCCCCCATCAACTCATATCAATCTGTTCTCACCCTCCTTGCTCTTCAGCGATACTCGCCACTCCTTACCCTCCAGCCATATACCACTCGTCGTTCACTTGCGCATGCCCTTATCTCGTCTGTACTCAAGAATGAGACTGTTATTGAAACCCCGGAAGATGTTGATGGAATTTTGGAGCTTTGTCATGTTCTCATTAAAGACCAAACCGATGCTGCTGCTACCGTTGCGAGAGGGGCTTCTGAGGGGAGGCGGAATCCGTCTTATCTACACGAGAAGGATGATCTGGCGGAGGAGCAGGGTTGGATCGCGAGGATGGTGCATTTGTTCAGGGCTGAGTCCCTTGGAGTGCAATTCGAGGTGCGCACGACCTCGCGGTCATATGTTCCTATTTACTCACTCAGGAGATCGTGTAGCTTCTGCAAGTGGCGCGGAAACATTTCGAGACGGGTGGGGATAGAATGCGGTTCACATATCCTGCCCTGATTACATCCACTATCAAACTCTGTCGACGATACAAAAATAGAGAACACTTGGTTAGCGTAATCATTGTCTCCTCTCGGGTTCTATACTGACTCATGATGTAGGAGGAAGACTGGCAAACCAAAGTTGAGACGATTCTCAAATTCATCCGCCAACTCATCTCGATCCTGGCGACCCAAGTCGACGCCCCATCAATAGCCCTCCGCCTCTTCCTTCTCTCCGCTCAGATCTCTGATGAATGCGGGTTCGAAGACCTCACATATGATCTCTACGTCCAAGCATTTACCGTTTACGAGGAGAGTATCTCAGAAAGCCGCGCTCAGTTGCAAGCTATTACTCTGATCATCGGTACCTTACAAGGCGCTAAGGTCTTCGGAGTCGATAATTATGATACATTGATCACGAAGGCTGCGCTGCACGGAGCTAAGCTACTGAAGAAGCCTCATCAAGCATGGGCTGTGAACTTGGCGAGTCATCTTTGGTGGCAAGAACTTCCCCCGGAGGAAGAAGCGCAGGTTGAGAAGGAAAGGAAGACACCCAGTCCTCAGCCTGATTCCGAGAGCGCTGAGAACGTGAAAGCGGTATGTTCAGTTTCCTTGTTGTTGTGGAGTTGGAGTTGTATTGACGGGGTTCCTGCAGTATCCCCACCAGGATAGTAAACGTGTGCTCGAGTGCTTGCAGAAGGCTCTTCGAATTGCTGCATCATCAACAGAGGATATCGTGACGGTTCAACTGTATTGCGATACCCTCGATCAATATGTCTATTATTTGGATCGCGGAGCCGATGCAGTAAGTAGAAGCTTCCTTTTTCCTTCATCGGTGCAAGTGTTGACTCGACTCGATCACTTCTACTTTGTGCGGAATCAGGTCACACCCAAATTCGTCAACAGCCTCGTGGAACTCATCACTTCCAGCATTGATAGTATTTCGTCACCCGATGTCCACCCTTCACAACGTGCACCACCTGGTCTTCTCGAAGGTGTGCAAACGCCAGAGATGATTACGCGACATTTCCGCAGCACATTGTCGTACATTCAAAACAAGAAGGTCTCAGCGGCGGAGTTGGCCGATAACGGTGGTCCGAGTTCTAGATGGGAAGATGTGGATATTGTAGGTGCTTTGCTCAAGATGGGGATTCCGCAACGGTGATTAGGTATGTTATAACCATACATGTGTGTTCCCGTCACATGAGAAGAGTACGTTTGGACTTCTGCTTTGTTCTGTTTATTACTTGTAGTTCTTGTATATAATGCTTTTGTTATGGCGTTTTCTCACTCTCTTTTATGTTGTGGAAGTTTTTGTGGTCTCGTTCGAAATGGTATTCTAGTTCATTCCTACTCCGGAGACTTGGGGATGTTGACAGGGCAGACTGAATTGAGATAGAAAGAGGTAAACTCGTGATATTTATTAGGGAGGAGCGTAAGTTTCGTTGAATGATTTGATAAGATGGGGCAAATTTTCTATGGGTACGAGCATCATCCGACCTCCCACATCTAAGCCGAACGAATCCTTCTCCCGGGGCTCTGAGGACGAGAAGGAGTAATCGGCGACATGAGAAGCATGCTGTCGAACGAATGATCAGACCGCTATTTCTTTCCCAAATAAATCGAGGGTACTGACTTTTTGAATCAGCTCGTCTTCGGGATGGAAAGAGAAGACCCCGCCCCCTTGCGGTGCTGAGATACCCTTATTCCGTTTTGTGCGAGGAGTTGCTGAGTGGAGTTCAGCAGCTTCTTCTGCTGAGAGCCGATAGACTCGAGTCACGAAGACCAGATGGGTGAAGCGGTAAGGTTCGTTCTGTCGAGAAATCCGCCTGATGAATGGGGGTATTTTCGAGACTATAGAAGGAGGAGACGTACGTCGTCGATGGCCCATTGGATCTCGTCCGCTAACATCCTGTACATGGGAGGTACAATTTGTACCGGCATGTTTATTAATCTCTCCGAAAATACGAACGCGACATGGTTGGTGGATTGGAGGGCTGTGGGTCCGATAAGGTTTTGCAAGGTGGAATGGAATTCGGGGTTGGATGAAGAATTGCTCAGGAGGTATTCAATGAGAGCCTTGATGGACGGACGATTCTGTTTTCATAACAAGATATGAGGACGAGGAGAAAATCATGTAAAATAATGGTATAACGAACCTGATGTACATGGAAATTGAGGACGGTCAAAAACGCGTACGGGTCGCTCTCTCGACCGTCGCATTTGACTGTTGTGCCGACCAGAGGTTGGCTCAGAATCAAATCGGCCAAATCCTGGATCTGCAATCGTTCGGCATCTCCTTGGAATAGTTGATTCGAAAGACGTTTGAGCGCAAGATAATCAATTTGGGGATTTGGATCGAAGAACTCAAAATCAACGTTCACCAAACTCTATGAGGAAACTTTGCTCATTAAGCGAACATCTCAGCTCGAAGGCGGACATACGCTATCATCACTCTCCCCTCCATCTTCATCCGCACCCGTCGCGCCTTGTTTACGCTTCATCCTCCACAAAACGCGATTTGCACTTGAAGGCTCTTGAGATTGGCGGAAGCGACGAAGACACTCGGAACGAGAGTAGGGTTTACCGTGTTAGATAAACTTCTCACCCCGCCGTTGGAAGATCACACAGGCGACAATTTTTGGCAGCGGGTCTTTTGTGATGTCGGAAGATGGAACGCAACCCGTGAACATTGGGACACCCAGCGAGGCCTCGGTACGTTGCTTTCGCTATCGAGTTGATGACTCCTCAAAATGAAAATACTTTCCTCTTTACGACTTGGGCGCGTCCCCGTCCCCGTCCGTATGTGGCAACTTGACTCGGATAGAGCTCTTACTATTACGGAGACCCGAGTTTCTCCAAAGCAATCGAGGATACACATTTTGATTTTGATAGTTTCAGTACGTTCAAGTTGTATAATCCATCAAGTTGAGATCATGACGCTCTGAAATTTATAGCAACAGTGGTTGGTTCCCACTCCCCTCGGCCTGCCCGGGACGATTCCGACTCGGAAGAAGAGCTGGGATTTCATGTCCCACAACAGGATCCCGAAGTCGACCTTGGGGACCAGAGTGGCGAATCGCTGCAGCCTCCTTCGCCAACCCTTCCTCCTCCACATAATAAACGAACGGCAGAGGCCCAATTATCCGGCTCCCCGAGCAAAAGAACACGAACAGCCTCTGGGTCGGGTTCTGCTCCGAACGCGAGCCACTCTGATCCCGACGCACCGTGTGTTCTCGTATGCCACCTCCTTCTTGATAGTGTTCGATGCTTTCTGACCTCATCCTTCATTCGTAGGCCGATCCTGGCCTCTTGTCCGCTCGCCTAAGGACGCTTGCATGGGGGGTTCAGTGGGAAGTTGCACGACTCATGCCCCACGGGCGAGACATCTACTCCCTCGACCCCACGATCCCACAACTTCGAGGTACCCATCAAACGGTGGCCCCCAAAGTCCTGAGCATCCTGTCGAAAGTGTTCAGAGGAGAAGATTCGCTGACTCCGGAGATGGTGCACATTGGAGAGAAGGAGCAGGCCGTCAAGGTAACATCTCTGCGTCAACGTAACCCTTGCCTGAACGGAAGTGTATTCTATCTTCTGTTAGAATCCCTGGACAGAACTCGACATGGAGGAGAAGGTTCTGTCGAAGGATCCTCTTGGTTGTCTTGGAGCAGATCATAGCAGCCCCGAGGTTACTGGTCAAACCGACTGGTACGGCGGCAAGGTCCACTTCACGGGGAAACTGATTGCCTTGGAAAGGGGAGAGCCCTCGATCACCCTCAATAAGCCATACCTCGGCTTCTCCAACAGGTTCACCAGAAGATTCGGCTCCAGTCAATTTATGAGGATCAAGATCAACCCTGAGTTGGTCTTTCGAAATGGGGATACGCTCGTCAACTTCTTCAAACGGCCCATTGTGATTTTCAACAAAGTCTTTCGAGCATTTTACTCAAAAGACAACAATGTCTTTTTCTTTGCCACCAACGAAACCTACAATGGCGTCAAAATCTCGCCTTCGGGTTCTCCTGTGTCTTCTCCGGGCTCAAACCATGGGATGTCATTATTCTCCTTCTTGGCGTGGCACAATGACTTATCTTATAACACTTGTCAAGTAAGTCCTTGTATAGAAAGTTACACACAACAATCTTATACCCTTTAAGACTATGACTAAGTGGGCTTCAAGATTTGCTCTTGGTCTTTCAAATTCTGTTCCTGGTATCAGAATAGAGCCTGAAAATCTACATTTTATCCCTGATATTGGTGAGCTCTCTAGGGATAATTTTTGTTCTACTTCTAAATCACTTTTTCAGTCTCACCAACATTTAAATTGGGAAGCAATGAGTCAAACTCCCTGGTGATGACAGATGGATGTGGATTTGGAAGTGCTAGACTCTTCCATGAGCTCCAAATTAAATTTCAGTGGAGAACTTATCCATCTGCAATCCAATGCAGGATAAATGGTGCCAAGGCAAGCCAAATACTCTAACATTGTCAAGGCCTATTCTAAGAAACAAAATTCTGTCAGGGACTTCTTGTATTGCACCCTAGATCCTGCACTTTGGAAGGTCCACCTGAAGTCTGGATCAGAGACTCCCAAAGGAAGATCAATTATTCTTCAATAAAAGAGGATCATGCACATTTTATAATTGATATCCTCAGGTCTTCTAGGCTGACTACTCCAGCCAAGTTATCTGCAGAGACTATCATAAATCTTGCAGAAAATGGTGTGGCTTCTGAGGTCTTTGTTGGACTTCTCAAGGAGGCTGTTACAGACAGAGTGTCTGTGTTGTTAGACTGGGAGGATCAGAAGGGCTCTCTCAGACTATGGAATCATGTTGCAGATGAGGGGCATGTTTTTTCTGCCAGGATCTCAAGAGATTCTCCAGGAATTGCTAGAGTTTTGGGACAGATCAGAGATGACAAGGAGGAGGAGTGGGATGATGGAGATGGTATGGAACAGTTGGATGCTGAAGAGAAGTCAACAGCTTGGTGGGCAGATCCTATTAGTGGATGTCCCTCTTCACTTGAGGAGACAGTGATGAGGTTTCTTGATGCTGGATTCTTGCCAGACAAGCTCAAGATTTTAGGAGATAAGTTGGAGCAAGTAGCTAAAAAGGCTCTAACCTCCTGCATTACCAAATTCCATATAGAGGTCAAGGAGTCATGTACTGCTTTTGTGATACCTGGTAAGTACTTTGGCACTCACTTTTATCTGTCAATCTTAACTTGTAATGTATCAGATCCTTGTGGTGTTCTTCAGCCTGGAGAGGTTCAAATCAAATCTTCTTCAAGAAATCTGGTGTCTTCTGATGGCCAGTGTACCAATATTATTCAAGGAGATGTTCTGGTCAGTTAGATTCTACTTTCTTATACTGAAAGTACTAAGAGTAAGCTTTCTAGCTAACCAGACATCCTTGTAAAATTGGTACTGATATTCAGAAGGTACATTGACTTTTCTCTCTCTTAAGATTCTACTTATATCTACTGATAATAAGGCCAAAGCTGTCTTTAGGCCTGAACTCAACCTGTACAATGATGTTATTATTGTGTCAACTAAGGGTCACATTGCAGGTGGTCAAAGTCTAGATAGACATCTTGCAAGTATGACTGGAGGAGGTATGTGCTTGATATTCTACAACAGAAATTGAACTCATTTCTAAAACAAACTGTAGGAGACTTTGATGGAGATACTATGCATGTCTTTTGGAACAATGATCTCCTTCAGGGCTTCAAAGAGGCAGATCCCTCTCTTGCAGATACACCTCAATCTGTTCTGGATTCTCTGCAACAGGCCAAGTTCAAGGTTACAGAGTTTCTAGAAGAGCATTCAGAACCTGAAAAAGATATTCATTTACTTCAGGGATTTCTTCTTGGAGCTCTGAGATATCCAGGTCTGGTTGGAAAGTATTCCAATTGGTGGGAGAAGTCTGTGTATCAGAAAGGCTATTTTCATACTGACACAATTAGACTTGCCTATCTGTAAGTCTTGACTACTTACTGAAATTTCCCTGTGACTAACATACCAATAGATTTTGTGAAGTCTTGGATTCTATCAAGACTGGAAAAACTGTGAAGCCTGAAGCCTTGGTCAGTGACAGGAACAATTGGGACAAGTGGATGCTCCCCAAGTACAGGGCTACCATTGAGCCCATCAAATCTGACATGTCCAATGCCCTCCCTGTGCAGAGAGATATGACTCTCCACCCCCCTTTCATTATGGACATTTTGGCTAACACCATTGTTAAGATCAGAGGAGAACAAACCAACATCATCCACAAGAAATTGCAATCAGGGACATCTCAATCTCCGGATCTTGACCTGATGGCCCCTTGGAAGGAAGCCATCACTCGAGCAGAAGTGTTGTCAGGGCTGCAGGAGTTGAGTGCCAGCGGACAATACCATTTCTTGGCGGACGAGTTGGAGAAGATCAGGGAGCATGTGGAGTCTATGCACGAGCAATGGGTGGCCGATCGAGAGGATGCAGTGAGGAAGCACAAAGCCAAAACACCCTCGGCACGACAACCACAGAAATTCCATTTCACAGACCTTCCGATCCAAGTGCGACAAGACACGCTTCGGAAGCTATCGTACCAATTCGCGACGGAACCTAGTCCAGAATCGTTCAAGTTCCTGATCATTGGACCGCAGGAGGTGAAGAGGTTGAAGGCGTCGTACGCGTATTACTATGTATCGCATGGTACGAGTCGTGGGCCGGGTTCAAGACGGTTTCCGTGGGACGTGACGATGGGCGAGTTGTGCGCTATCAAGGCGATGAGCCGGGGTCAATATAAAGTCGTGGTGGGGGATTTCTATGATGCATTCAAGCTTCACAAGAGGAGTCTCGAGACAGGATAGTTATATAGTCGTGTGCGCCGCTAGATCTCGTCTGAATCTCTTGTATATCTGTACGCCCCTTCGGGCTAAGAGTTTTATCGCTTTCAAAAGTTGTCGTCGTCGAAGGTCCCCGTAGTAGGTCCTGTACACGTAGTACCGTTCAAGTTGTAGGTTAGTATCAGAAGTCACATAAGTGCATCCTCACTCAATTTTGACGAATGTTGTACCGTATTCCTTCAATTACGCACGCGCATGTCTCAGAGAGTGAGAGAACTTGACTTGAAACATCAGACCTAACGTGGTCCGCCAAACGCATCGGCACCGCTCCCCATAATGCTTCACATTCATTGAGGTTGTATCTGGTGTGAGGCGACCGTCGGACATCACGATGGACATACAGTATCGCCAGGGCCTACGATTTTGCGCTCAAGCTCTACACGACGCACGTCCGAGCCAAAGATACTAGTAGGTCGAAGGTGGAAGAACTCCAAGATCTTCGAATCCAGTGTAGTGTGGTAGAATACACGACTCGGAGTCCTGCCAATCAGCATCGGCGCCGGTCTCAGTGCATGAGTTGCTGGTGCACGACAGAAGAACGAACGGAAGGAAAAGAACACCGACAAGTACTGGTATTAGCTCATTCATATTAATCCTCGCAGCATAGCAGAACACGTATCACGAACTCGAATGCACGACAACCTCTGAATCACGACGATACAGTGACGATATTAGACCCCAGCAGAAAGTATGCCAGTGGCATGTGTATATATATGCGCAGGCCTAGGAAACTCATGACCGAGTCAATCGCGAACGTTGGACGTTGACTGCGGAAGACACACGAGAAAGACCTCCACAAGAGTACATGTACATGTGTGGACGACGTCGGACGACGAAGACGAAGGTAAAGACACACCAAAGAACCAGAGGAACATTCAAACCATGGCCATACATGCATAACGCGTGTAACCAAGTTCGTGCCCAGTACCGGTACCAGTGACGTACTACCGTTCAAGTTGTTAGGTTACTAGTATCGGTGGTCGCACAGAATGGCTCACTCGTATAGGTAGACGTTGTACTGTTTTCCTTCAATACGCACATGTCCCAGAGAGGGAGAGAAAATAACTTGAGACAATGGTGTACCGTGGTCCGTCATCCGCGTCGACGCTTCTCCCCGTCCATTCGCCGCATTCGTCGAAGCCGTGTCTTCGTCACGGTGGAGGGGGCATCATGGCGAACATGCGGTATCACCGAGACTCTCTCGATTTTGCGCTGCACACGATGCTCGTCAAAGGGCGAAGGCGGAAGGTCAATACTGTTAACGCACAAGTACCATTAATACCAGGACTCCAAGACGTCGAAATTCAGTGCAGAAAGCACGAGTCCTCCATATGGGTTGCATGAGAGCTAGCGCCGCATGATTGTAAGTAGCTGGCGCACCAAAGAAGGGAGAACGAAAGAAGTAGAACTGTTTGCCAGTTAAGAGTGACTCGGAGCTCACTGATTTTCCCAAAGGATCTGCACTGGGATCAAGGTATTGCGGACCTCCAGCAAAAGCATGGATAACGTCACCAAGTCGATTGCGAAGTGGGCCTTCTATGGCGCCCCGAAGCAGAAATCGGTCAGATATACAGTATCGTAAACATACCATAATCATTGTAACGGGGTTCACCGGCAAGGATACATATGGAATTCGGACAAGATCGACTGGGGACTACATGATGGCTTGTCAAAAGCTCGAGAGATAGTGTACGGTTGAGCGATATCATAGTAAGACGGCATGAGATGCAGGAAATAGAGAAGAGGCACACAATATCCAACTGGTAGAATATCATGAATACGCACGACCTGGTACCCTGGCCAGCTTTGCAGGAGAAGAGACAAAACATCAGGGGTCACCCAAATTCGATTACCATTGTTCATACTTCTTTATATCCTCAGCTCTTACTATTGGCCTGGTACTCAAAGACTTCAAGAAGTCGCCAATCATTAAAGGTGGCTCCTGGACTCCATTGCTTTCTGCATCTGTTACAATTCTCGATTTCTCTTCCGTTTCTGGTCCGCCTGATGACCAAGGCATCCACTTGGCCCCGTCCTCATCTTCCACTAGTTTGAAATGAGTTGCGAATGAAACCTTTCTGACGGGTGGCATGAGGGCTTCGCGAATAGCGATTGAAATGTCGGAGCCCGAGAACCTGAGACGACCGTATCAAGACTGCCGAAGCAATGGAATGAGTTACATACCCCTCCGTTCGCTCTGCCAGGAAACGATAATCTTGATCAGATAGTTGACATGGTGCATCTCCCACATCCAACTCGAACATTCGTTTTCGGGCTTCAGGCCCTGGAAGGGGAACATAGATTCGCTTCTCGAATCTATTATTCATCTACTTAGCATACAGCCGAGGTCATGTAGTGATATCTCACCGTCGTGTAATGGTGTTATCGAGCCGCCAAGGGTTGTTGGTAGCACCAAGGACAAAAACTCCTGTATTATCCTGACCGACACCGTCCATTTGGACCAAAAACTCTGTCTTAATTCGTCGTGCTCCCTCCGACTCTAACCCGTTGCGTGGGCCAGTAAGAGAATCTACTTCGTCGATGAAGATGATGGCTGGTTTGTTTTCACGAGCCATCTCGAACAGTTGCTTTACCGATCTATCTCGTCCGTTGAGAGACCGGGTCGAACAACCCATGGAATGAGATATCACCTTTCTGAATCACCTTCCCACTTGCTCACAAGGTCACTAGAACTGACACGAAAGAATGTTCCTTCTGCCTCCGTCGCGACCGCCTTCGCGAGATAAGATTTCCCCGTTCCGGGAGCCCATACAAAAGAATCCCGCGCCATGGTTGTCGCTTCCCAGTGAATAGACAAGGAAATTTGATGGGCAGAATGACTGCTGCCTTGAGAGTCTCTTTCACAGCATCTAGTCCAGCGATATCATCCCATTTGACGTTGGGTTTGTCCACTATGATGGTGCTTTCAAGACCGGCTCGTAGTTTCTTGACATCTGGGTCGGCGCCGAATTTTTTCCTGGGTTCGAAATGAGTGGGAGGGTCGAACTTCTTCGTTTGACTATGACTCACTTCTTCCCACCACGGCCAGCTCCACCATTCGACATTCCATTCTCTCCAATTGCTGTTTTGGCACTCTTCTCTTCTCTGGACTGGTTATATTCTTTCATGACTTCGGCCCGCGAAAGATACTTGTCGTTCATCGAGATGATTTGTTTGCTTTTTCGATACCCCCCACCTAATAAGAGGTCATTTTATGATG
This sequence comes from Meripilus lineatus, assembly GCA_027627245.1. Lineage (NCBI taxonomy): Eukaryota > Fungi > Basidiomycota > Agaricomycetes > Polyporales > Meripilaceae > Meripilus > Meripilus lineatus. The sequence continues at coordinate 52,652 of JANAWD010000164.1, read as the reverse complement.
CCCTATGCAATGTTGAAAGTCGTACATCTGAGAACCACCTCATTGTATTCGAGTGCGTTGTAGTACAGTTTGTAGGCCGTAAGATAGTTGTGTTTGTGATCTTCCTCAATTGCCCGCTGTCCGATCCCTACGGCTGCCTGATTATGGGCGGGAAGATACGGGATATGGGTCAGTTGTGAAACTCGATCCACCGATGATACAAGCATACTCACATTTTTGATGGAGAGAGTGGCTCGTGGGGAGAATGCTCCAGGAATGACAGTGAGTAGTTGTTGTAGAAGCGAGCAACCAGCTAGGAGAGTAGCAGGTGAAGCGTTCGGCGAGGTCATGAGTTGATCGACGAAAGCGTCCACCACCGATGAAGCTTGGGCTTCGAGAGGCGTCAGAGGAGTTTCTTTCACGCCCACACCCCCATTACGTTTTCGTTTGCTTCTCCGGTGTGCTTCGTTATCTTTCGTGGAAATTTGGACGCTATATTCTGCGGTTTGATTGAGCAGTGCACCGTATGTAGCCCAAACCTCTACGCGGACGGTTTCTTCGTGATCTCCGAATCGAGAGACGAGGACAGGTGAGACTTCTTTGTACAGGGTAATGAGGTGTTCCGGATGTGTCGCGATTATCGCAGAAAGCAATGTTGCGGCTGATCGACGGATCTTGTAGCTCGTATCCTGAGGTGAGATCCCCCCCTCATGGCCATAGCTGATGAAGTCCTTCGCAGAATTGATAATATCCCGGAGGAAGGGAGCTACTTCGGCGGTGCAACGAAGGACGACTACCTCTAACGCCTGCAATGAGACATGTTAAGCAAACGCAAACAAGACGCGGGCATTCGCCTTGTCATGAACATACCTGGAGACAACTCTCCCGTAGTTCCTCATCGTCTTTCGACATTGCCTTTATAATGTTCGGCACAATGTCCTTCAGGAACGGTCCAACTTCGTGTGGTGACTGTCGACAATGACTAGCTATATGTTGAACAGCCGTTCTCTCCTCGATGTTGGCAGCTGATGTCAATAAGGGCAGGATATTGGACGTGAAGGGATTCCAGAACTTTTGTAGCGTATCCAAAAGCCGAAAATGAGCAAGAATGGCAACGGCCCGTGTTTGTACTGTAGGGTCTGAATGGGACGATAGCGTAGCCAACACTTCTCGAGATGCAGGACGAAGATTGGGGTCGGATAGGGAGGATGGGAAACGGACTATCAAGATCGACAAGATGTCAAGAGCCTCTATGAGTGTATCAGGTGGCAGACTTGACTATTTTGACAATATATGAGAAACCCTGCTGTGAAGCACAAAGAGCAGGGCGTACATTGGAGAGTTGCATTAGCAGCTTCTGCCCGAACTTTTCACAGGACTCGACTCGAAGTTCTGAGGCGATGGTCTTCAAGGCTGCGTGCCAATGAGATCTAGCCTATCATACATCTAGGTGATGACATACCGAGACCAGAGATGTCCCACAGTTCCTTATCTTCCCTCGCGAAGTACTCGATCAACTTATCCACTACGAACATCATTTGTGATTCGCGAATGATCTTGACGAGTTCACCCAAACTTTCCAGAAGAATGAGATTATGGCCGAGGTCCTTAATCAAACAAAGGGGAACAGACCATTTGACGGCTTTGTCCTTGACCTCGGGGATGTTGTCTTCGACGAGTGAGAGGACCCACCTTAATACTTTGTTCTCCGTTATTTGGTCGCCCAGAAAGCTATTCCGATCCTGCTTGATCTCGGACAGCAGATCATTCAGAGCCAGGCACCTGGAAGGTATTTGCTCAATGGGCATACATGCTCCGAGGATGCATCGTGTGCATCGTTAAAGATGAAGACATACCGAGAGCCATAATGGTCTGGTGACTGCATCTGAGCCTGAGGGGAATTTCGTCATGATTGAAGGCTCTTGTGAGTGAGCCGGGACACACACCTTCTCTACCAAGCGGTTCATGATGTACGTCTTTGTCATGGTGGAGAAAGAGATTGACCTTGCGAGCCCAGATTAAGGTGAAGACTCGGAGCAGGCTCTGACAGCCACTGGCACGACGAGAGCCAGTCGAGAGCCATCGCCACAATGCCTCACAGTCCATCTCCCACATACTGTGTGTAAGGTCTCACTGCCTCAATTAGGGGTTACTCCACCTCGGTCATGGTTCTCCGCCCCCGACTTCCGTATTTGGACTTTAGACGCGTTACCATATATAGTAGCTCCCACATATAGTACCAAATGTAGGAACTCCCAATATGGTAACGACACTCCGCGCGCGTGTGCGCCCAATATCAGTATAGTTGTCTGAAATATCAGTTGACTCTCTCTTAACTCTGTAATTAAGATACACGTATTATAGTTTGTTCTCTATTGCTCGTATGCCACGTAAGTCCCTAGACACGTAGATACTCACCACTCTGACTCTCCCGGCATCTCCCGACTTTCGTAGCGTACTTGTATTTAAACCACTCACAGAGTTCCAGGAACTCTAAGACACTTGAATCGAGACTCTTTCACTCACTCACTCACTCCTCTGTCTGAATCTCACCCCCCAAGACTTCTATTCCATTTCTATCTACTCTACAAAACAAATCTCTCTACCTCTCGTGGTTTTCCCGTACTCCTTCCTTATTTGGGTGATCGTCAGCCACCACTGAAGCGCCCGAGTTCAGGAGTGGGTTCTTTACCCCACACTGTGGCTGATCCAGTACTTGGCCACGAAGACTTTTCGCACATGCCCCAAAATGAGCAGCTTGTATTTTCCTTCAAAAATTGAGATTTGTGTATAAATATAAGTAAATAACTTGTGTACAAAGTTTCAGATTTTTTGAAGAAGAAATGATACTTGTACAAATATTTTGAGTCCCACTACTCTCAAAGTACCAAAAACTGGGTACTCGGCCGCCCGTGGGAACCTTCAAGCGCGTGTCTGTGCGGTGGGACTCAGGCGATAAAACCACGCACGAACCAATGCATTTTGGGCTTTCAAAATTAGATATTTCCACAATGATATGAGTGAATCAATGATTGGCAACATCTTGGACCTTTTGGTGCATTCACGAGACGCAGGGGCGGATATTACCTCCCGAAAAATCCACGGAATAGTGAGGGAATTGTTTTCGTATACCAGGAATATTCAGTAGCTATTGCGAGGTAGAATAGAATAAATTTTACTTACCTATTTCGTCCGTATTACAGGGCGAAATGTCAAAACCCTGTGCGTGGCTTTTCTGGGAGGGAATATGCCTGGGAAAGTTCACCTTTTTGGGTCATATCCCCGCCCGTAATATCCCAGGGAAAGTTCGCCTTTTCCTTGGCTATTCCCTGGCAATTGTGGCGGGGGATATGCCCCGAAAAGGAAAACAATGACGCCCTAGACTTTTCCGGGATGGGAAAGATATCCTTTTCGGGCCCTGTTCTGCAGGGGAAAAGCCATCACGGAATTGTTTTCCAATTCCAGCCTGTAATAGCTGAACTAAATTTTCCTATTCGACAGCGCAATTGCTTTCCAATTCTGTCATGACTTTTTCCCTTCAAAATTAGGGCTCGAAAAGGATACCTTTCCCATTCCGGAAAAGTCTAGGGCGTCATTGTTTTCCTTTCGGGGCATATTCCCCGCCACAATGCCAGGGAATAGCCAAGGAAAAGGCGAACTTTCCCTGGGATATTACGGGCGGGGATATGACCCGAAAAGGTGAACTTTCCCAGGCATATTCCCTCCCGGAAAAGCCACGCACAGGGTTTTGACATTTCGCCCTGTAATACGGACGAAATAGGTAAGTAAAATTTATTCTATTCTACCTCGTAATAGCTACTGAATATTCCTGGTATACGAAAACAATTCCCTCACTATTCCGTGGATTTTTCGGGGGGTAATATCCGCCCCTGCGTCTCGTGATAGGAGTGCCTAAACAAAAACACGTGACTAAAACTCGTCCAAATGCGGCAATTTTGGCCAAATATGGGTTTCACGTGACACAACGGACGACACTTGCACTCATGGAGTGTAAAACGGCTTTTTCAGTAGCCGTAATTCAGCAAATGAATTGAGGATCTTGGGCTTCTGCGACTGGGCCAACCAACTGGAGCAGAACGCTTTACTCGAGCTTGTGGCATTATGTCTTCCCTGAAAGGCGACACTTCTTCCTACCTTGTATCTTGTTGTCCAAGCCCTCATCGTTGAGCATCTCAGTCGACTTGATGAATGTCATTGTCTTTTTTTTTTCAACGACGAAGCCGACGCTGCCGAGCTCGAGTCCCGACTCGAGAAAGGGCGCTTATTTAGGGACCACCGCTTAGTTCTAGCGCCGTCGCAGAACTCGGACTTGGAGGCTAAAGCTGACGACGACCGACTCGAACCTCTGATTATAAAGCTGACGACGACCGACTCAAACCTCTGATTAAGAATCAAGGACTGACTTGGTGGATCCAAAGCTTCATGCTATGTATCTTTTGGGATGAGCATCTGTGCAGATTGGTTGAGAGGACTTCCTGGCCCCCTTTGTAGTATAATTCAGTGGTCAGTCGCGGTTACTCTAGATCTCGGGATATCTCACCTCGTCGAGCTACCTTTTCTGCACCTTCGAGCATGGAGCAGCCCCACAGGATCAAGCAAGGGTCCATTCCGAAGTGATATGTGCATCTTTCAAGCTTTATACTGCGATCACTCTCCCTCTCAGGCTGGTTGCTTCTTTGTGACGCATTTACATTGTTCTTTCGCACTCCGGAGGCTGTACTCTCTTGAATCACGCTTTCAAAATTACATATTATTCCGCTGCTGGTTGCTTATATAACTTGTCTCACCGGGCCTTTACTCTCCATCTTGAGTGATCATCCGACCTGGTAATCGTTCTCACAGTCATCCTCAGGGATCGCCACTGGACACTGCTTCTGTCCTCGAATTCCTTCATATTCACATACACCTACTGCCCATGATATACGGAGCGCTTGTCCAGGTAACAACACATCGCCTCATCTCCGAAGTCGCACCGCCACAGAATATAACGAACTCGGACCTCCATTCCGACCGTGTACAGTCTGGCCGTGCCAGCCTCTGGATCAAGGCTGTTCTAAACTCGCCAACGGTTTGCTCTGAAAAAACCGCCACTGGTTTCTGATTCCCTGCCTATCAAGATTCTATCGGAATTGACGATACTTGAAGGTCCATGAGATTTCTGATGATGGGATGGGGCATGACTTGGACAGCCAAAGGCAGAAGGTTTACCGACTTGGCCCTGGCGGGTGCAGTGCAATAAAAGAAGTGAGGACCGTTTGTCAACCGGAAACTTCAGTGGTCGTAGTTCGCTAGGATCCATATGGGTATACAAATGCTGGTTTCTCCCCGTCCTTTCTATTGCTAGCTTTCTGCGACCCACTGCAATAAATAGATGAGAACCAATATGAAGAACATTTCACCCCATACATCTGGTGGTAGCGAAGTTAAGAAACCATAACGTTTGTAATAACGAGTGTCCAAATCGTAATTCTAAAGTGTCCGAGTCTGGTATAAAAAAACTAACGCAACTGACCCGACAGCACGCCCAAGATATGAAAGAGAGAGGAACAGGTATACAAATCAAGCAAATGAACGGAAGTTAATATTATCGCTCATGATATTCTGGTGGGAGCTCCGTCTCCTCTCCGGCGGTACCACTGCCACTTGACGGAAGCTTCGCCATCGCCCTGTTCAGTTTCTGAATCAGGACAGGTATATCGGCAGGTTCCTCCGTATCAGCCCCTACACCACTATAAGGACCCACTGCCAGCCTCGATAGAGGTCTAAGCTGAATCACATCACTTGGCCCGGTAGCGTCAGGAGCCATTCGTTCACTGAATGTATGTGCGGTACGCGGAGAGGCTGTGGTCCGGCTGATAGGCAACCTAGAAGGTGTTGAAGTATTGCTAAGGGTATGGGACATGGCTCCTCCTTGTTTTTCTGGGGGATGGAGAGCGGCACTTGATAAGGGAACTTCTGCCGGCGAGTCGAAGGAGCGGGGTTGCATGGAGGATTTCAAGGATGGGAAGGTGGTCCTTGGGGAGGTCAACGTGAACGGTTGAATGAGCGAAGGCGGAGTCGGAGCCGGAGCCTGATCCCGGTACGGTTCTGCATCGTCAGTCTGATCTGGTTGACGTACATAGGCAGATCTCTGTTTTCTTCGTCTGACGAAAACAGCAACGACAACTAGGATGGTAAGAACAGCAATAACGACGATGGTCACTCCGACTATGAGTCCGACGTCGTTCTTCTCAGTTGAAACGCTCGTTGCGGATTCAGTAGCACTCGAAGTCGCTGTAGAGGACGCTATATGGCTACCTGTAGGTGTCGCTGTCGGAGTCGCTGTCGGGGTCCTTATTGGGGTCGCGCTTGGGGTCGCGCTTAAGGCCACTGCGGAGGAACTTTCATCATCCATTAGATTCCGAATCTGACAACGGGGTTTCAAACAGCGAGACAAACCTTGCATTAGTACTATTGGTACTATCAACTTGAGGAATTATGCCCACAGCCGCATTCAACACATCTAACGCAGCAAGTTGGCCCCATGGAAGAAGTTGCTCGACAGGTGGACCAGACCACATCGGCGAGAATTGATATACATTCTGAACACTCGCAAGATCGAGGAGGGCATTATACTGAGAAAATCAGCCTCGGGACAAGGGAACAGGGCGAGAGCGACCTCACTTGAACAGTGATGAAAGCTTCAATCAACTTCGCCACATCAGAGGCAGGATCACTCCGCCTCCAGGCCTCGTAAAGCCCACGTATGTAAATGCCTATGAAACTCCATCATCGCGGGGCACTGACGCGAATGTTTTCGGGGGGCTCACCTTTCAGAGCTTGTCCAAAGTTGTTCTGGAGTGCCGCACTTGGCGGCCCAGTCGCAGCTGTGGTATCGTGAACAAGGTTCCTGTGGAGATTAAAATATATGAGATACCTTCAATTACGACACCGTCTTCCCTCGTCCAAGTCGGGAATTTGATCGTGGTAGCAATCAAGTTGTTCAAGCTATGATCCTCGGTGAGTATGATAGATGATATGCTATTGCAAGAGAACCTACAACGTCTTCCATTCCGTACTTCCAGTGACGTCGGCATAGACGCTGAGACCTTCAATGAAGAAACCGGGGTTGTAGGTGATCGCCAGTTGACTGACTTCGCAATTGCCAAGGGTAATCGTGTCAGCGATGATTATCCCGTTGTAGAGCTGTGACTTGATAAAGGTTGCAGAAAGTTCCGCGGCATCTCGATACTTGGTATCTTTGGTAATCTCGAGGAGATGGGCGGACAAACTACTCGCTTCTTTGGTCAAGAGAACGAGTCTAGATAAACAGCACGCACGCCATAAATCCACTTCCATCGCAAATTACTCAAAGAAAGTTCATCATTTAAGCGTGTATGAACGTACCAGATAGTCGCCCCGTTTACATCAGTATTGATGGTATTATCAACAATCTTCGGAAAAGCGAAAGGATCAATCTCAATTTCTACGAAAGCAATGGCCTCCTACATAGAATAGCCCTCCTGCAGTGCTCCCTGATAGACTGGTTGAAACTCGATCTTTCAAGGTTGTGTGAACCAGACTCACTTCCATTGCATGTCGGCTGGAATGACACAATCTTTGAGGCGTGTCTTCCATTTGTAGCATTTGCGGTGGTGATAAAGTATGTATTGACTTCATCCCAACCTGCGGCAGCAATGTCGAGCAGGTATTGATCCCCGTATGCACGATGGGCATAGACTGCAGCTAACGCCCAATTGCTACGCTCGGATGAGCCAGCGAGTCACCAAAGAAGCAAAAAGCCAAGACTCACATTGGATCTGCATTGACTCGCTGGGGGGGGGTTATAAATCAGCGACCACCAACTCTACTCCACAGAGATACCACGTACTCTGTGGCAGAGACGTGAGCTGACTTCATCTCCTTAGATGTGTTGGATCCAAACTACATACGGAGGAAGGTAGTACCCAGGGTGCACCTGAAGCATGATCTGCAGGTGACCGGCTGCTGTGGCCACATTGCTTCGATTCGAGACGATGAGATCATGTAATGCGACGGCACAAATCAGGTTGGCTGATTGGGTGTACCCGAGAGCTGCAGGATGCTGTAAGAATGCAAGGGTCTATACTCTTCATTGTCCCGGAGGTTCCGGCGTACCATCAATTTGACCGCTACTAGGGTTGAAAAGAGGTGTTAAACTGTCAATTACAGACTGGGCGATTATTTCACGGGTAGAACGAGGGAGTGTCGATGATGGTTTCTATTGAATGTAGGGTCTATCAGCACTCGGCTAAGAGTTCATCACAGGAGAACTCAATGCTCACCCGCCATCCGCTCGGAACAGTGAAGTCTTGACCTAGGGTGCGGGAGAGAAGTAGAGAAAGGGTCAAGAACCGTCGACTAGGACTGGCCCAAAGCATGGTTGAGCGAACAAGGGGAATACAGCCAGTGGAGAAGTGTTACGTGTTGGCCAGGTTGTGGCCCCGATCCATTTTGGCATTCAAAACTGAGCAGCAAGGATTCCATCAGGGGAGTCGACATGTGAGCCAGTAAAGTTGATTAAGGATCAACTTCTCAGTGCGAAGACATGCCAGATGAACGTTGAACATTGTGGCACTGGCACAGGTCGCCACCGCACAAGGGGAAGCGAGTCATTGGGAAAGAGGCTCAGAGTCGAGTCAGTCGACGCCCACAAAGGGAAGACATCAAGCAACGCTATATTGTAAAGTTGGAAAGCCGCATTGTATCAAGATGTGAATTCACCCTGTGGGGATCTTGAAGTACAGTATTCAAACGAGGTGGCCAAAGCGGGCGAAACCTTGAAGGGACCCTTACATAATCCATCATTTCACTGATGCGCCACTGGGCCGGCACAAGCTGTGCTGCCTGAAAGACAATCACAAGATGCTGAACGTTCTGGAGACCTGGATGGTGAAAGGGGGAGGTCGACCATGCTTCCCCGATCATCAGCCAATCGGAGCAGAAAGCTTTACTCGAACTTGTGGCATTTTCCTTGAAAGGATCGATGCTATGTACTCTCTAGGATGAATCTCTGTGTAGATAGGTTGGAAGGACTTCCTGTCACCCTTTGGCTTCGTTATCTTACTTGTTCAATCACGGTCGCCCCAGATCTTGGGATATCGCCTCTCCTTGTCGATCTACCTTCTAGCTTCATGCAAGGCATAGGGTCAAGCAAGGGTTCATTCTGAAGTAGTATGTGCATCGTCCAAACTTTATATCACGACCACCCTCCGTCTTACTGCTTGTTTTCGACGCATTCAGTGTTCCTTCGCACTCGGGAGGTTGTACTCTCTTGAACCATACTCCCACAAAGACAAATAACATCGTTGCTGTTACTCGTTCAACTCGTTTTTGACCAGGCCCTTCCTCTCCATCTTGTTGATCATTCGAACGATGATCATTCTCGCAGTTCCGCCAAAGGATTATCACCTCCGGACGCTGCTTTTTCTCGAAATCCTTCGAATTCATACATATCTGCCCGTGATACACGGAGCGCCCGTCCAGGTAGCATCACATCGCCTCATCCCCAAAGTTGCACTACCACAGAAGATCACGAACTTGGGCCCTCATGGCATCCCGCCCGTGTACGATTTGGCCGTTCCAGCCACCAAGGCTGTTCTAAACTCGCCCTTGGATTGTTCTGAGGAACCGCCACTGGTATCTAATCCCTTGCGTGTCAACAACCATCTGGTTTCGTCGATTTTTGAAGGCCCATTATGATGAACCTTTTGACTATGGGCGGAGGCAAGACTCGCTGGACAGCCAAAGGCAGAAGGGGTTTTTACCTGCTTCACCTCGATGTCGGATGCAGCGCAATGACGAAAAGGAGTCGTTCTCTGTATCTTCCCTGAGAACCCTCTGTCGACTGGAGACATCAGTGGTAGTTGGCTGGGATATGTCCCTATGGGTATATAAATGGTGGTATCCCCTCCTCCTCTATACCGCTGACTTTCTGCAATTCACTGGCGTCAACAACAAGCGTGAAGCAGAAGGTTGTCCCTCAAGCCGAACCCCTCATACCTGCGCATACAACCTTTTGGCACTTCCAGATAGCAACATCGTCTTCAATGCCCGCGATCCGTCGTTCTCGAGAGCGGCCCAACCACCCTCATCCCTATCTCGAGGCGTATTGTCTCACTTTCTTTGTGGAAGGATTTAAATTCAGACAAGCACAATTTTCTCTCGTCCGTGGTCTTGAAGTCGACAATTCTCAAGCGCTCCACTCTCAACAAGGGGCTGAGAACCAGAATCAGCAACACGGCTCCGAAATCATATCGCAAACCAACGCCAGCCAATCCTGTTGGGAATCATCTCACGCCGACGCCAGGATATCCTATGGGAACTCACTTTTTCATAGCAACGATACCACAACCTATTGGAAGCTATTACCTCCGACCGATGGGGAGCCATCCCATTCGAGGTTCACATCGCAAACTGAATCCAGTCCGTCTTATGGGGAGCCCGCATTTACTATCACAGGAGATCAAGAGGACAGAATGGATACCGGGATCTGATTTCGGCCCACATACAACCACCAACACTTACTCTGATGCAAGGAGGATACCGTCTCTCTATTTCGCCATCGTCTTAACTCCCTTTTCATTCTTTCTGAACATGTTGGTGTCACGGTCACAACGACGTTCCATTCAGCCCGACAGTTTCATCTTTCTTCCTTTTTGAGGATGTGTGTCCTCATGTAGCCATGCTTCTCCCGCGCCCGTTTTACGCACTATGATGTCATGCATTAGATTGGTATCTTGTAAGCTACTGCGGGCATGTCACCCGAACGAATCTAATATCCATTGGATTGATCAACTAAAAGCATGTATTCCCTGCTATCCCGAGCGCATCTGGGATGCAGGGTGGGTATGAATGATTTGAATTTGTAATAGGAGAAATCAAAGGGCATGGGAAGTATGGAGGACAGAACGAGAGAAAGTCCTGTGTCGTCGCATTGTCATCAAAGAAAGAGAAAAGCAAGAGATAATGTTCAAAAATGGTAGGAATCATTAAACCTTCCCAAAGTCCTTGGGTATATCTTCTAATGGATGGAGCGCCTCTTCACCTAATTCTTCGTACAAAGCTTTGTGTCCGTCGTCTGTTAGTGTCGGTATGCCAGAGTCAATATTACTGTCAAAGTATCTTGGAATAAACCTGAAGAGATGAAGTTATCAGGCGAGGATCGTCGAGAATCAAAATGGGAACTCACTTGATCCCTTTACGTTTACGCTCGGCCGCGTCATCTCTTTGCTTCTGTTCAATAGCCAACTTGTGTTTCGTAGCCTCCGAATACTCCTTTGAGAGCAAGCGAGTGGTGACGTTGTCCCACAACTTCCTGCTCTCGGTGGAGAGTTGCTTCTCTAAGGGTCTGACAGCCTTGGGTATGACGTGCAGGGTCGACAAGTCGATCAGGGTTGAGTACGCTGAGTCGGGGTCGTCTACGCGCTTCCACTTGACCAAGTGTTTCCATGATCCGTCGAAGGTTGCTAGGACACGAGAGCGAGGGACGTGCTTGACCTTGGTCCAATCCTGATACGCGCTTTCCCCTGGCGTGTACGTATGGATGACGCCCTCGCAAAGGAAATGCGCCCTTCCAAGCCAGGACTCCTCCTTGTATTCTATAATGGCACGAAGGTTCTGTCCATCTGAGCCACTACACGTAATAACTGTTGATTCTCCCATCGTGACGTAGAAGCTTCCTCTTAGGATCCCGTTTACCGCCGCCACAGGATGTGTGGCATGGTAGGTCTCTCCCTTTCCAGGTCCACCGTGGATACGGACGAAGAACCCTTTGTTGCAGCTCCCAGGCATTACTCGGACAGTCGTCCCCGAGACCTTGGCAGAAATCTGGTCGACTCCTGTGAGCTCAACATGACGGCTGGGGCAAAACGCAGTGAAGGCAGAGACCGGGGGATGATGGGAGACTTGTTCGGTGAGGAATGCGACCCGGACCCGAGCACGGTCTTCTGACGGAGTGACTTCGTCTGATTCAATCAAATCACCGGAATTAGATGCGGAGAGATTGAGGTTCGACATATCGGCGTCCAGTTGAGTTTCGAAGAGCTCGGGGGAAGTTGCGGGGGTGCTCTTCCCTGGGGTGCCTGGCGTAGAGCATCCCTTCGAGAGGGTGCTCAATCCACTACGATTACTCTTCCCGCTCCTCGCGCTCTTCATGCTGGCAGTCTCGGATATTCCATTGCGAGGAGAAGTGATACTGAGCGTGCTGGAGTATGTCGATTCAGCAGCAGGGGGGTAGAGATAGAGATGCTGGATGGGGGCCTGGGAGGTATCGCCCGGATAGGAGACCGGAATTACGTCCCAATGGGAACGGAAATGTTCTCCGAGGACGGAGTTGTATGGCTTGCATATCTTGCCTCTCTAAATTAATTAAAGAGTGGTCAGATCCGTGATTTTCATGGGTTCACATCACAGGACATCGCTTACAATGAATTTGAGATCCTTGGAGAACGTGAAACGCAGCACGGCCAACATCCGGTCGAATGGATCTTCTGAATCATTAATGCTGCACTCAAGTCGATGAGTTACGAGAGCAAGGAACAGTGTGTGTGTCTGGTGGGACTTACGCGGCGAATAAATCGGGTCTGTCAAGATAGTGCCAGTACTCGAGATTCGGGATGGGCTCGAGTAATGACGCTGGTAACGAAAGACGCCTGATTGATGTTGCGGTCTATTCAGTGATCTCGAGCACGACGATAAAACCGAGGGAGAGCTCACATGGTAGCGATGTCCTTGACCCCAAGACATTTCTTGACCAACGAGATGATCATCTTGAGCTTTCCGCCCTCCCCTGTGTCACTACCATCAGGGACAGAGATAGCTTGTTCCGCAGGGTCCTCTTCAGAGACCTCGGTGTTGGGAGTGGGCGCATCCTTGGTCTCTGGAGGTGGGATGGGAGACGGGGAGGCAAAGAAAGAGAACGACATCGTGGTTGGTGGAAAAGGTCGTTCGGATAATGCGAGAATTTACAGTGTTGGTCGCAAGCGCAATGGCACGTTGGTGGTGTGCTCAAACAAGACAAAAGGCCATTAATTAGGCGGCTTGGCACTGCCACTAAAAATGGAAACAAAATGGTCTGGCCCGGGTTCGAACCGAGGACCTCTCGTGATTTCAACCATGTGAGACGAGCGCGATAGCCACTACGCCACCAAACCTGTCGACATCATCTCCTCCAAATTACCACGCCTGGCCCGCTCATCCGAACCGTCATCATCGCGGACTAGAGTTTTCAAGTCATTCGTGCCTTTCACCATGAACCCAACAGTCATAGCGTATGGAATTCAGAAATATCTACCCTGTTACACCCTTCTGATGGATTTCCAGGATGATATGCGACTTTTTCCATCCCAACGTTGGGGGCGTTGAGAACCACATCTACATGCTCAGTGCGAACCTCATTCGGAGAGGGCACAAGGTAAGGCAGACGTGCGGGATCTCTTCTTCCTTGCTGACAACCTTGTATAGGTAATAGTTATAACACATAGCCATCCCCCAGATAGGGTGGGCATACGTTGGCTCCTTCCCTGCCTCAAAGTATACTATATTCCATTCCCAACCATCGCATCATCGGCAACGCTTCCCAACTTTTTTACATTCCTTCCGTATCTCCGTACCATTGTCCTCAGGGAAGGTGTTAAGTTAATCCATGCTCATGCTAGTCTTTCGTCTCTTGCACATGAAGGCATCCTTCACGCTCACCACATGGGCGTTCGGACAGTATTCACGGATCATAGCCTCTTCGGATTTGACGACGCCGCCAGCATATTGACGAATAAACTTCTGGAAGGTGCTCTCAGGAGTGTAGATGCTGCGATTTGTGTTTCCAATACAGGGTGATCATCACTCGATCCATGATTTCAGCGCGTTTTGACCGACACCCCACAATATAGCCGGGAGAATACCGTTCTTCGAGCTAGGTTGCTTCCTCAGTCGGTATATGTTATTCCCAATGCCATTGTGGCAGACCAGTTCAAGCCCGCTTCCGATGCACCGCCATCTGATTCAGGTATGTCTGGAATATTCAATCTCAGCCCGTCTCTGATTTCGGTAAACCCAGTAACAATTGTGGTCTTGTCCCGCTTGGCTTATCGCAAGGGGATAGATCTTCTTGTCTCCACGGCTCCAAGAATTTGCCAGTTGTTCCCTCAAGTGCGCTTTGTCATAGGTTTGCATCCGGCCAGCCTTCTTTACAACGATATTGACAATCTACAATCAGGAGGGGATGGACCAAAGATGATTGACCTTCTACAAATGCGAGAAAAGTACCTCCTACAAGACCGAATCGAATTGCTAGGCAGTGTGCGACACTCCGATGTCCGAAATGTCCTAGTACAGGGTTCCATCTTCATGAACACGTCCCTGACGGAATCGTTCGGTATTGCCATTCTGGAGGCCGCTTGTGCAGGACTGTATGTTGTCTCAACCCGTGTCGGCGGTGTTCCAGAGATCCTCCCCGAAGATATGATCTCGTTCGCGAATCCAGATGAAGATGGTAGTTTTCATTTTGTTCAAGAAGTATCGAATTAAGTTGACGGATACCGAAGATGTTGTTAGGGCAATGTCAGAGGCTGTGCGAATCGTGTGTGAAGGCAAGCACGACCCTTTGAAAGCACACAATCGTATAAAGAATTTTTACGACTGGAGCGAGATCACCGAGCGTACCGAACATGTCTACGAAGGAGTCCTGAGATCACAGCCTTACGACTTCTGGACTCGCTTTTCCAGGCAAGTTGTTTATGAAGAATTTGTCTGATGACCCTGCTCACATATATCCCCAGAACTCTGGATCTTGGCCCTTTTGCGGGGCCTATTTTCGCCATCATCTTCTTTGTTGACGCCCTCTTCTTCAAGTTTCTTGAGTGGCATATGCCAGAGTTTGACGTTGACAAGGTATGCCGTCATTGGGATAAAAGTAAACTCCCCGAGTAGGTGATCACTCCGTTCCTTTGGTTCTACAATTAAAAAGCCCACATGTGTCAGACAAACTCGAAGTATGTAAACCCTCGAAGATGAAGAAAGGTCCGAGGAAGGTAGTCTTCCCGGCGTAATGTAAAGCCACTCGGCGAGTTATCCCAAGTCTCATGTCCGAGCCACTGTGCCCCATTCTAGCAATCGTCACTTCAATCCGAGCGAATGAATGACCCGAGTGCCGCATCGTGTGTAAAATATTTTTGACCAGCGCCCGCTGATAGGACTCCCTGGGGACACCTGGGATTCTTATTCGCATGTCATCATCTTGGGGTTGCAACGCTGGCTTCTGCCGGACTCCCCCTTCTCTCTTTCTTCCACCAACTCCTTGTACGATCAAGATGGACGAACTCAAGCGAGATCTTAGGGACTCCTCATTGATGGAAAACCCATTGGATCCGAATGGGTCGAATTTAAAGCCATTACCCCGCTTCCATAAGATAACAACATTTCTCACGCGCCGGGGTGTTGAGATCAGCGGGTATCTCGTTTCAGCTCCTCGACCCTTTTGAACGAAATTGAGACCCAGACCTACGTATCCAGCATCGAACCTATCTCGGCGGAAAAGCGAGTAGACACCAGGCTGTACAACATATTCTTTGTATGGTTCTCAGCTAATCTGAATGTCTGTGGGTGAGTAAACGGGTCATGATTCTGTAGTACTTGGAATCCTCGCTGACATGGAGTATACCACAGGCTCGGAACTGGTGCGGCGGGGCCAGCATTTTTTGGTTTAGGAACCAAGCAGTGCTTGTTGACACTCCTCGCTGTGGATGTTATGTACGTCCACGTTCACGTATACCTCGATTTTTCTATTGATGTTGGTGTAAAGCTCATGTGTCTTCCCTGCGTATTTGTGCGTGTTGATCAAAACGGGGTCATGGTGTTCAGGCCCAGCCCATCGCTGATTCCTACAGTGCTGTTTTCGGACCGAAAGTGGGAACCCGGTCTATGGTATTTGCTCGGTATTCATGGGGGTAAGAATTTCGTTATAACCCTTCTTGCGTACAATCTGAAGTATTTTTTCTGTAGGTACTATGGTGCCATCATCCCCAGTGCATTGACGGTATTCTCCATGCAAGGCTTCCTAATCTTGAACTGTATCATTGGAGGTCAAACGTTGGCGAGCGTCTCAGATCATCTGGATGACACTCTCGGCATTGTTATAATTAGTATCATATCGCTTGTGGTAGGTTGTTCTCTGCGTTAAAATGACAGAAACTGAATTGAGTCAATTCGAAGGTTTCTTTTTGTGGTTATCGAGTCATCCATTGGTCGGGCATTCTCTCAGCACCGCTTTCCTAACTTATCTCTCAAACTTCCATCTGTAGGTACGAAAGCATCGCATGGATACCCAACGCAGTGGCCTTTATTGCGTTATTTGGCATTGGCGGGCCACACCTGTCAATCTCCCCGCCGGTAGGAGACGTCACACCTGCACAGATCATAACTTTCGCAACCACGACGGCTTCAACTGTGATTAGCTGGTGTGTTCTGACCCCAGACTACGGGGTATATCATGACCACACGGCCTCCACGTATGTTACTGAAGATACCGAGACAAGGGGCTCCACTTTGACTGATCCTCATACAGGTCTAGAATCTTCTTCTATACCTACTTCGGCTTCTTCTTCTCGAGCGTGGGTTACAAATCTTATGGAGAATAGCTACGTTGACCGACGAGGCGAACTTTCTTCAGATTATCTGCCACTTTTTGGGTGCGATTCTTGCGGCTTCTGCAATGCAGCAACCCTCGTGGCTACTTGGTTTCGACAATGGCAATAACATCGGGGGTTTGGTTGAAGCCGTTCTGCGACCTTCTGGAGGGTTCGGAAAGTTTCTCACTGTTCTTCTTGCCCTTTCCGTTCCGAGTGGATGTAAGTAAAGCAACGTTTCTGTCAGTTTCTCGCTCAATCCCCGTGCAAAAGGCGCTCCCACGATGTACACGTTTGGGACAAGTTTCATGGCCCTTGGGCCCTTCTTTGGCCGAGTCCCACAATACATGTTCGCCATCATATCGGAAGCTATGTATGTGATTTTCTCTGTTGATCATAAGACGTGAAGTAAACATAACTTGATGTTCTTCTGATTCGCAGTTTGATCCCTGTCGCAATTGTTGGCTCGAAGCATTTCTATGTTACTTTTGTCGACGTACTGAGTATGTTCTGGTGCTACCCTCATATTACCAGACTAAACCTTCGTTGATAGATATCATTGGTTATTGGAGCACAGTCTTCACCGTCATCGTACTTGCCGAGCACTTCGTCTTTCGCCGGGGGAACTTTGCGAGTTATGACCCTGCCTTTTGGGACCAATCGAGGAAGTTGCCTGTCGGGATTAGCGCAGTGTTCGCATTCTGTTGTTCCATCGGAGCAATCATTCCTTGCATGTCTCAAGCGTGGTACACAGGTCCCATTGCTGCACTAGGATCAGGGGACTTAGGTATCCTTGTCGGATCTGCAGTCGCCATGGTGGTGT
This sequence comes from Meripilus lineatus, assembly GCA_027627245.1. Classification (NCBI taxonomy): domain Eukaryota; kingdom Fungi; phylum Basidiomycota; class Agaricomycetes; order Polyporales; family Meripilaceae; genus Meripilus; species Meripilus lineatus. The sequence goes on along the minus strand of JANAWD010000164.1, from coordinate 35,189 downwards.
ATTGTGTCTGCCGTCCCATGGAAACCGTGGTCACTTCTCGATAGGGTACATCACCAATACAGTCTATCTGATTGCTTCGTCACTACTGTAAGAAGTACTGAGACGTCGAAACTAGCAATCGCATACTTTCATCCTGAATGAAAACAGGCTGCATGCTGCTGCGGATACTTGCCGAATCCGAAACAAAATATATCAATGACTCGGATCGACCTCCAAGATCGTGAACCCATCTACGCCTTCGTGAATGAAATTGTAAGGCGACGCCTGCACGAAGTCTACCGTTCTCAATTGTTCGTCAAAGAATCGTTTGTGGGTCCTGATAGATCGATTGTAGTCAGCCGGAACAATATTGCAATCAGGATTCGACATACGGGATAGGTTCATTACAGGCCAATTCCTGGAGAAGTACCATGCAACGATCTCGTTGCTCAACAGCCTAACGGAAGTCCGAAGTAATGAGAAATCGGAAAACGGTCGGACATGATGATGTTGCTTTACCTGCATGATGGAGCAATTCGTCATGATCCCTAGCAAGGTATCAAACACCAAGAACCTGATTTCGCTTCCCTCGCCTATGGGAAGAGAGAGGGCGTGCAGGGCGACGTCTACCAAAGCCGACGCGTCTTGAGACGAGACAAAACAGCGTGCCAAGATCATGTTGATAGTTTTGATGCATGCGAGCCGAATTGACGAGTTGGTCATGTCTAGTCCAATGACGCAACATTCACAGTGGAGCGATAGCATACCCCCTGGCCAGTATTGGATCTAAGAGTAATGGATGAGCGAAGACACATCGTTCCAGAGATGTACACATACCACAAAGTCTGGTAACAGATCATGATGAGATGAAAGATGTATCGTTTTATCAAGAGTGAGAAGAAATGGGAAAAGGTATAGGCAAAGAGCCTCTGGGTTGTTGACGCAGATCAGGTAAATGAGAAGAATTTCCCATGGAAGGAAATGGGGTTGTGGTTGACAGCAACCCCAGTTGAAGATGGACATTGCGATCTTGTTCCACATACCCGGGGAAAGATTCGAGGTCGGTGAATCAACCAGAAGTCTGATCGCGAATAATGCAATGTCTGCATCCAAACGTTCTGCATTCGGGTCGAACAGGCTATCGACGAGAGCCCCTTGGTATCCGGTTAATAGCGTTAGATCCCCTATGCTCCGGGTATAGTGGGTCATAAACAGCAAGCCTGCATTGAGGGCCCTTATATTTGCTGATGCCTGGGTGGCAACAACATGTCAATATATGCCAGTGAACAGCTGCCCAAACCAAGAGATACGCACTTCGGAGGTCTGCACTGGGCTACACAATCTCTCCGGGCGACATAATGATGCGGTCTCCTCCTGAGGAGGTAAGGCCGAGTGAAGGTCTTTCACAAAAGCTGTGATGGCATCAGGGGAAGTTGAACCATCGATACCGGGTGTTTGTAGTGCGTCATTCAGGCCAAAAGGCGACTGACGAGCAGCAGCTCGGTTTGCATGCTGCGCTCTGCTTTTTCTTCTTCTGGCTCAAGTTCCTCTTGCTGTCGTAGAGTTTGTTGCGGATAATCTCCTTGACGGGCCAATAGTTGGCGTACTTCTGCAGCTCTGGGAAGGTCCGCACTGCCTACCAGTTCCATCATTATCAGTGTTGATTTTAGGATCTGATATAGTCACCGACCTCATCAGTGATCCTCTTCAAAGCATCCCTTGGTTGTTTCGTGTACGATAGCTTCATGTTGAGGTAGATGTGACACAGGGATAGGATATGACGCTGCAAGAGCCCGGACTTAGTACATCGCTCGAACATCAGCCAATGCTACACCTACCATCAGTTGAGCCAGACCGGGGTCGTCCTTTGACTTGACCCCCATCACCTTCCAAAGGGGTGTCCTTTTCAGTTTCGCAGGAGAAGGGACGGGAATTACTCCCATTTTGCGCGTGCGTCGAAGGGATGTACAAGGCGAAGCAAGAGACTGGAGAGAGGAGCTGGAGAAAAGACCAGATAGTTCTGGAGGTTAATTGTGCTTAAATATGGTCGCTTTCCTTCACTTTAATGTCGACCTGCGTAGATCTCATGATGTTCGGGAACTTACCGTCAACGAAGGAGGAAGAGGAAATCGAAGGACCCGACTGTCAATGGGTCAAATTCGAAATGAGAGGATGGGGCAACTCTTTCGCATACCCTTGACAGCTCGTTTCATCGTCTTGCATCTTGCTTTCCGAATCTTCGACGACTGGTCCAAGGGGCTTATCGGACCAAACAAACCAAACATATTCGCTCAGAAAATGGGAAAAATTGATGCTCGGAACAGATAGATTCGATTCGGAACCTTGATGTTTGATGCACGAAACTTGGATGGCCCAGGAATACTCGTTTTGTACCATGGCCGAAGGCTGGCCACCTCTTGCCCTGGAGTTGAACAACAACTTCCTTCCATAGAATGTCTGAAAAACACGATGCGAGCCTTTCTTCACGTGTTGCGCGGCAGACAACCCCCGAGGTCTGGGAAGAAAAAATGTCAGTCGTAACATATCCTTGTTAAGCACCTGACGGCGATTTTCCGCGTATCCTGAGAGCCAGATACTGCTCGTGGCGCAGAAGTCCACGGCTCGGGTTCGAAGAATCATTGTAACTGGGATGGCAACCAGCCGGTAGCTCAGGCATGTCAGTAGGTTACACACCGAACATATGGTGAAACAAGCTACATGTTCCTTCTTATTTCTGTGCCTGGCTCAATGGGAACCCGCGAGTGCCGAGCGTCCACCTGTGCACCATTGTGTTGGTAAGGTCGTTCGACTTTGGAAAGTCGCAAGGGAGCGACGAAGCGCTTGATCGCAATTATGAATCAAACTCCGAAGCTCCCTCGAATGATACAGAGCCGAACCGAATAAATCAATAGAATCCTTGGTATGTACAAACGACTCTGTCAACAGAAAAACTTTTAACACGACTAGTTTTACAATGAACATGGGTTCCAACCGGGGTCCCCCCATAAGCTCGTTCCCTGAATCCTACTTTCAGCCTATTCGTAGACCTTCAGCCATTGTAGATCGAAATACGCGTCTTCGAATGCCGCCGGATTTTTGTTTACGAAGTCTTGAAAGAAGTAAGCGACATGACGGTCTTGGGTGTTGAATCAAAGAACACTTACCGACACAACTTCCTGGGCAGCCTTGAGAACTGTAAACTGCACCCGCCCAGTCACCACCTGTGAACATACGGAACATGAGTATATTAGACCCTGGATATTCGAAACACATACACAAAGTCAAGTTGATAATGATGTTCTGCCATCCAAAATGGTCGTTGATATCGCATGAATTATCAGGGAAATAGGCGAATGGAGTTCCCTGGTCAGAAAATATTTGTCAGTAAGATCGTCACCATGAACAAAAAGGGACACGGATCCTGACCCAGGCATCAGTATTGACGGTCGTCGCACCGTTCCTCACGTCATTGGGGATATTCCCAGCGCCGCGAGACCAGAACCACACTTTTATGAAGGAATCTGTTCGCTCCATCGCGTACCTAGGAGCCGTGGAAGTGAGGGACACATATAAGGAAATACATATCGACGACATACCACCCCCCTCCAGCATTGTTGAACGCTGGTCCATAGGAGTTGGAGGAAGGAACTTTAACACCGCAGCCCGCGTTATTTGTCGTCGCGACGTCGCAGTTGTTTCCCGTGGAACTTCTATATTTCCCGAAACTCAAGTAAGCTTCTCGTATTCCAAAAAAGTAGTGGTGGGCAACGTACCCTGTTTGTGACCTCGAGGACGGCATAGTGCAGCCTGGAAGAAGCTGAGCTTTGATGCACGAGGTAAAATGTTCGGACCAACCTGAATTCGTGTGCAACGTGGCTTGATTTGGCCCAACATCGTTGACACCTTCAAGAATGTCGATTTCGCCTGCACCATCCATGAGCTTCAACGTGGCTGAAGTAATTTGATTGTAACACACCTTGGTTGGGCCAGTTCGCCCCCACCTCCCAAATTGCTGGCCACGTTCTGCAGAACCGGTGAGCCCGCGACGTCAGACAGAAAACAAACGCCGTACCCGCATCCTTGGGGCATATGCCGAACATTGAACCTTGAAAAGACGCCGGATTAGTCACGTATAGATCGATAAGAAAAATGTGTTGTGGCATACACAGCGACGTGATTGAGGTACTGTTTCTTGCTTTGGATGCGGACAGAACTTCTCCCCGGTCCACTTGAACTGAGGACGGAGGTAGAGTCCGCGCGAATGATGAAGTGGTCTCCGCTGGCATATGTCAGATTTTTGGCCAACGCCGTTGACTGATCAACGTATTTGCTAAAAGAGAACGTCAGTCCGACCGTAAACGGAGAAAGTTGATATCTCGTACACTCTGCCATGGGTGGGATCAGAAATTGCCTGATGACTGAAACCTTGCAAGAAACCACTGCCAGAGAAACTGTCGGATTGCTGGTACGATCTTGCGAAAACGCAAGTGGCAGAAATGAGCGACACGAAGAAATGGCACAACTTCATGGTGGAGAGAACCGGGGCTGCCTGGATGGACCGGGGGACTCAGAGCAGGGATTTATATGGGCGATATTTCCGAGCGACCATCGGGAGTAGGGCTGAGATTCTTCGTGAGAGGCACCATGAGTTCTATATCATTGAGTAGCGCATGAGGTACACAGGAACAAGTGTCCGAATGTGAAGCGAAGCACGCAGCGAGCGGATAGAACTATCAGCGATTTCGCATGTTGTTACGTCCAAGGAGCCTATTTGAGGTTGGGATCAGCATTTGAGTGATCATTGGCAAGAAGAAATCCAATGAGGAAACTGGATCGATTTCGGTATGGGCATTGTCATGAGGATGTTTGTCAATACGGTACGAGACCCTATGGCGCATTGGAAGTATGGATGTTGAGGATCTTGGGAGATGAAGCGCATGTGTGGTTCTAAAGAAGGGGCGGCATATGACAGAGAACCCGGGCGCGAAACCGAGATTGTTCAATTCGAAAGCCAAGATCGGCCATGAAAGCGCCAATTGCAGTATCCATAAAGCGATTAATTGGAATGAGGTGCGTCATTAGGGTGCCTTTTATTAGAAAGACAAGAGAGCCGGCCAGAATCCTCAGCTAAGGCTTGAGTGGCGGCTCTTCAGTATGCAATACATATCGTGAGGGCGATATCGCGATGCCACTTACTTGACACTCAGTATCGCAGATGCCGAATGATAGTAAGGGCTTACTCTGGCCCTGGAGCGAAGACAGGTCTTCTATGCCAGGGCTCAGAGGCCCTCTCTTTCCCCACCTTGTGGAGTCTTGTTGCTTCTGAGCTTGCTGCCATCATGTGCTGGTGGACCTAAACAAACGTATCACCTAATTTCGGAAACGCGTCGGATGAATTCTGCAAATCAAGTATGTAGAACCACATGAAGGAAGCAAGCATGATTAAGCCAAGTATGTTACCATTGTGGGGCACACTGAGGCCAAGTCAAGCACCAGAAAATAAGATGCTGTCTAGTGAACGCCTTGACGATGACCAAACTACGTTGGACTACTGGTGAAGAGGTGGACATTGTGGTCTCTGAGCGACATCGGCCAACTGATTTTGATGTTCAAGATGCCGAGCAGAGTTCACGGACGGCACCGCAGCCACACAACGTGGCGGTCAGGATCCAGACAAATCTGGAATGCTTCCGAGGCCCTCGAAGAAGCGCCGACGAGCTCCTCGCACTCAAATCGTCTCCCAACCCAATCATCGCCGCTGCATTAATGCGCCTTTCAACGAGGCAATACTGCGGGGCACAATTTAACTTAAATGTTCCACCTTTCCATGTTCGAAGAAGAATGATATACAAGTCTTTAGAATGTAAGCTCCACTTGCTATAGTCTCGTCCTTCTTCTCATAGCGCATTCGCAGTATGCAACTACAAGTTTATGCAGCCGATCCCGCCCCCTTTCTCCTGTTCGTGAGGGGCTTGGTGTTAGGTCTATCATGCCCCTAGAAGCAACAGAACGATACACTCACAACTGCCAGTATGAGGCGATGAATGGGAGGGCAAATCCTACACCAGTGAACGCGAGGAATTTGGCGGTGAATGCCCTCTTGTTAGAGTAGTTGAAGGGCATGGGCTATGGCGAACGAAGGGTTTCGTCAGTCAAGATTTGGTCTGATGGGCTCGAACTTGAACTCACACTGTGGCCGTGGGCGGAGCGGACCTGCAGCGTCGCCTGCCTAGGAATGCGGCGCGATGTCATACGGAGGGTGGAAAGAGCAGCAGGCGACATGTTCGATGGTGAGATAGCAGAGCGACAAGGGTTGCGAGTGTGGGGAGCATATCTCTCACAAGCATTTAAGTATAGGAGATCACGCAACGACAATATCTAGACCGTGGGGTCGGACAGAACCCATGACACCTGGACAGGACTAGACCATAATAGAGAGATCAATTCTCCCTCAAAGACTCGTTTTGGATCGTGGTGGAGGTCCACAATTGAGCCTAACATCAAGGAAGGTCACAGGGATTGCCCAGAACAGGCAAGACAGGGGCTGGGTGAGATATAACAGGAGGTTTTGACAGTCATTTACCTCGACAATCATACTTTTGAACGCTCACCCTGGCGAGAGAACTGCGCGCTCCGAGAGTACAAGATTTCTTGAATGTCCTTGAAGTTCTTCCGAGCGGTGACAACCCCGCATTCCAAGTTCACAATCAACTTGGTCGCTTTCAATTCGAGTAAAATCGTGTTCGGAGATGAGGACCCGGATTCCAGCGCCGCGTTGGCGTAGTGGTAGCGCGTCGCACTTGTAATGCGAAGGTCACTCGTTCAATCCGGGTACGTGGCATGTTTATTTTATCATTGTGGACAACCGCTCGTTTTTGCAGAAGCTTCCAACTTCCCAAGATCATCGAGGGGATGATGCATGTTGATGTTGATGCGGAACTCGGATCAGAGAGAAAACCACGTCATACCGTGTACCGACGGTATGCACCTCCAGTTTGTGAACTCTCTCGAAAGTTGGTCATTGTGGCCTTCAGGTCCAGACCTCTGTGAGAAGTATCTCGAAAGTTAAGGTTCTCAAGAATGTGAACGTTGTCATACTTTGGCTTTCCTTCTGCACCAAGTACGGGGAAGTTTCTCAAGTTGGTTTGTCGAAATCATTTGTTCGAGAATCGCTGAGATTGATTCACAAAATTGTGATGTAGCGCGCTTCAACGCTCCTCATAAAGGGCACTAGACAACATCAACGAAGGAGGCGTCCGCCAACCATAATCATCAATCGTCCTTTCTTCGGTTAATGACATGATGCAGAAATGGAACTTGTGCGTCACCGACGGTGTTGACATATCTCGGGGTTACCTGCATCAATGAAGTCAGTCGTCATCTCTCAAAATCTACTGAGCACATTGTACGGCGCAGGGGTACTCGTACTTAGCTTCTAAGTCCCAGGTGGTCGGTGACAGATACAGGCGGTCAGGCGTTGACGTTGAGGGTAGGTATACTCACGAGAATTGCCGCTGGGTCCATCATTCTCTGTTACCTTCCCCCGCCAGCGACAATCTATCATGACAAAGAGCAACTCACTCTCACCTGATTTCGGTGGTGACAACCTCGCGCGACTTGTGTGGGACAGGCAAACTGGGCCAAACCGCCGAAAGCGCCTGAATGAACCTGTTCCCGGGATTTTCCGTGTGAGTCTCCAACGTCCTAGCCGTATCCACCATCGTTGACAACCCCCCTCACCAAGTCTCATGCCTCCTTGCCCCAAATTGCATGTCGCTTGCCACCGTCTTGAATAACTTGGACTTTATCAGCGCATTAGTTTTGCAAAGTCTTTTTCCGGATGATACGTGCTACTTACTGAAATTCGACTTTGAAATTTTTCACGAATCACCACCGCAATCTCTCAATTAGGACAAAACGTAGCATCTCCCCGGCCGGAGACTATTAATTCGATCGCAGGGTACACTTAATTGTAGGTTGGTCTATATGAGAAGACCTTGACTTCGCAGATCAGGGACATCCTCGCTCTCAGAATCCTTGTCGAAGTGAACCAAAACTCACATTCAAACACTCTCATAAATCCCATGCAGTTTTCTGCGACCTGTTGAACTTTCCTTTCCACAGACGTCCAAGGGGCATTCGAGGCGAAATTCTGCGCAACCGGCCTTTTGTCGAATCCGATCGCCACAGCCTGCCGCTAGCATATCCCCATCCCTGTTATTCCAACGGGGTCAAGCTAGGACATGTAGCATGAATCTGTACTCGCCGGAGCATACCCTGTTCCACTTGGGTTGTTTTCAATGGTTTGGTGGACAAATTCTACGATCAATTGGATTTCTCTCTCAGGCTTGGCGACTTCGTCGTTGATCTCCTTACACCTTCTACCTGTCTAATGTCTGCGCAGTCGAGATGAGAAGCCAGCGCAGTGGCTTCTGGCTTATGCAAGTCCCAGACACCTCCGTGTCTTCTGCCTGACCGTGGCAATAGATGCGGCGACCCTTGTTCTGGTGGGGAGATAATCCCCGAACAGTTTCATGGGATCGTCCCGCATCACTCTCCCTTACCTCACGCCTTGCGTCCAGCAGCATCAGAGGACCAGCGTACAACGAAGCCCCCTAGCCGTTCAATTGAAGCTCGCAGAATACGTGGGAACCTGCGGTGGAGACATATCGATGGTGTTCAAAACGTGGGTGAGTGTTCAACTACGTGCGGCGTTAGACGGCTGGTAGTACTTATGTTGTCTCGTAGGTCGAATCTGCGTTCCGTCTCAATTCCCTCTCTCCACTCGTGTGTATACTCGATGTTGATAACAATGTGCTCGGCGTGTGAAGATGAAGTTGGAATGTCGCACAAAAGGGCCACCCTCTGTTCTGTTACTCAGCGCACCCTCTAACCACAACTTGCTTGTATCCATCGCATTTGTGAACCTGAGTACGACGTGGTGACCCAACTGCAGACGAGCAAGAGTGTTTGAGATCGGGCATCGCGAAGGATGGATTTCCCTATTACGCAGGTAGTAGGGCACACGGACACGCTCACCACAGAAAGGTATGTATTCCTGGAACGTCCTCCGACAGACGATCTCATGCGATGTTTTCAGCCTTTCCGCAACCCCGTTACTGTCGATCCCAACAAATGCTGAACCGAGCATCTCAAAGTCAGCGGAAACCGGCATTATTATCGGCACAGTTTTCGCGGGGGTCTTCCTCTGCGTAATCGTGGTCTGCGGTGTTCTACTCCTCGTCAGGCGGGAGCAAAAGAAACAAAGATCCAAGAACCCAAGTGGCGATTACTGCGTTGAGCGGGCGGGGGGTAGTTGTGGGACGGATACAGAGATGTCGGGATATCCTTCGCTTGCCCTCGATTCCAAACACTTCGAGGATCCACCGCCGAGATACGAACATTAAATTTCTTGATTCGAAAATTAATTGATACGCTGCCGTCCTCGATTTTCGTTGTTGTAGTTGTGTACGTCTGCTTATTTTTGTTGTCAGTTTAGTTACCTCATGTTTTGCATACATGTTTCAGTCCCCCTAAATTGTGTATACTTCTTGTTTGGAGATGGTCCCTTATTCAAGGACGTTCAATGTATCTGTATCTCGGCATCCATGGCAATTGCACAACGCCGGCCTTTTCCTGCCCTCCTTCCGCTTTGGGATCAGGATCGACGGGGATTTGAACTCATACCCCATTTTAAGGTACTTATATCCTGTATTCTGGGATTTCGTTGTCAAGCAGGTCAAATAATATGTGAGTTAAGATTTAGGCCGCTAGAAATGGCACTTTTTTTTTGGATCCCGGATAGGCGACTCTTTTGCTGCCAAAATGTCAATTAAACCAGTTCAAAAATAACACACGGAGATAGGACCCATCGTTGGACAGATTGTGGGCTCACTATCTGCCACAACGGATCTTAGGGCCTCCAGCAAGATGACCTAAATTTCGACATGCGATTTTGTGACCTGTTTAATCCAGGCCAATATGGAAGGTTGACACTGTTCGGGGTCCATTTGTATACATTTTTCTCAAATTCTTCAGTGAAATTTCTCTGAATTGATTTCTTCTTTTCAGAAACTTCTTGAAACTTCTTGAGTATGGAAGACAAGCTAGAGACATTAGTACCAAACCTGTCATCCAGGCCGTGAGCGCCTGATCGGATAGAATGCTGGCAGACTGATTGCTCAATCAAGCAATGTAGCCTTCCCACCCACCTTCAACCCTCTCTCCCCTCCTCTCTGTTCAAACCTCATCCCCTTCTCATTGCATACGAGAACGAAGGGAGTTCTGTTCGCATATCAAATGAGGTACAATGGCTATCCTCAATCCATGATCAGTGGGGGTGAATTCAAGTCACGTTGCCTGAAACTTCCGTGATGAAATCTCAGACTGGTACAGGCAACCCCAGTGGAGCCATCCTGAAGGTCATAACCTTACAGAGCAGTCATTTTGTTCTGTTCTCCAGACAACATAACAATTCAAAATCATGCTTCAAACAACCAAACTCTCAAATGTGCCAGCGGCATTACAAGCATCCCCCCTCCTCCTGCATTGCCTCACTGCTTCAGTCATCACTGGCAGCACACTTGCAACATGTTTTATCTCGTGTTGGATGCACCATTGTGACTAGCATTTAGTGTGTAGCCTTTCCTTGCATTTTTTAATTCCCTTGCCAGCATTGTACATCCATGTTGCCTGCACCTGTCTTTGCTGATGCCATCTCAATACCACCTTTGCTAGCAACCTGTGCTCTTTCAACTTCAAGCTTTGAGCCCTGTGTCCGGTCCCGGCATGAACGACGATCACCCCTTTCCTAGCGGCGGCGTCGCTGCACTTTCCTCTCTTCTCCACTGGCGCCATACGCGGAAATTAGACCAGGATATCCAACCGGTCACCACAAGGAACATCTTGGCTACCTCGAGGAGCACAATACATTACGGTTCTATCTCGCAATAGGCCGCAATGCACCACAGGAATTGATCCCCCCCCCCCCCCCCCCGCGACCAAACAGACACTGTTAGACTTACCGCCAGGGTCCTCACCAGTGCTACGGTATTGGCATACCATCCTTCTGACTCACATAGCATGACTGCATGCTCTGTGCTGTCCCGATACATCGACATTCCCCATCCAATGTGGAGATCTCTACCCATCGTGTTTCCTTCTTATGATTACCACAATGTCGCAAATCCTGTGTTCCCAATGCAATCACTTTTGCTTGGATCCATTTCCGCCTATCCATCACAAAAGAAGGATACTCAACAAGAAATCCTCGCCTGAACTTTTCCCGTGGACTCGATGAAACTGTACAGCCACAAACATCTGCCTTGGGGCTTTGGAGTTTGTCACGGTACATAGGAATTCTGTGGTATTCCCTCGGTCCCCTACAATACTCATGCAATACTAGCTCCCTTTCCGAGAATAAACACGAGATTATCAAGCACGATGCTCTATGATTGTAATTGTATCACGAGTGTACTTCCTAACCAACTTGAAGTATGACTTGGGCTCGGAGCTGATACTCGTTCGGTTGTTGGGTAGGATGATCGAGTATGGACGCTATCAACTGCTCGATATTTCAGATTCAATGCTGCTGTAGGGTGCTACTCGTGGGCGTAAGGGATTTATATATAGCGAGACACAATATGGGTAACCTCCAGAGGAGAGGAGAAAGTATCATGGTGACACGCGAGAATGCATGAACCTGAGGCAAGCGATTCAGAACAGATATTCCCTACCATGAGGACAGACCGATCGAACTGGTTGTAGCGTCACATATCCAGGAATGCGTCGGGCAGTGTTGCATTTATCGTCGCCGTCCAAGTTGGGCTCGGTGACGTCCGAGTCCCAATCAAGCCAGAGTCGTTCGAACCGGTGTTGGTTCGGGCGTCTGATGCTTGATCGAAGCTTGATCTAGGAATGATGGATTATGTAAGGGTACCTTGCTTTCACCGCTATGCCCGCGACCACTTGCGGAAGTTGCGTTTGAACTCTTCATGTTCCACAGCCCATGGATTCATTCGATACAATGGAGCGTTCACATCTTCACAATATAAATCCGCTCGACGTCTCCTAGTACTTGGCTTGGTCCCCTACTTTGGGTTTCTATTTCAACGGCTCGTGTTCTCATCGTTGGACTGTCTCACGTTGCCATGTGCACTGAGAATTTGATCCTGCATCAACTTTATTGGTTCACCCGTGAACTCCCTCGCTGTCCTGTGTCGAGTGCCGAGACGAACCCGGGCTACAACCTGGCCAGCACATCACACTTCTCCACCATTCGCGCTAGGTTTTGTGCCCCGAACTCCTCTTTTTCGAAAAACCATGCTTTGGGGCAGTCCTGGTCACCGGCTCTTGACTCTTTTTCTATTTATCTCCCATACCCTCGGTCAAGACTTTGCTGTTCCGAGTGGATGGCGGGTGAGCATTATGATGACCTGTCCATGTTAGCCGAATGCTGATGGACCCTACATTCAACAGAAACCATCATCGACCCTCCCTCGTTCAACCCGTGAAACCATCGCCCAGTCTGTAATCGACAGTGTCACTCCTCTTTTCAACGCCAGCAGCGGTCAAATCGACGGTATGCTAAGACCATCAGACCTTCAAGTCTACATTTACACATTCTAACGACATCCCGCAGCTCTCGAGTACACTCAATCAGCCAATCTCATTTGTGCAATCGCACTACATGATCTCATCGTCTCGAATCGAAGCAATGTAGCCGCAGCGGCCAATCACTTGGAGACCATGTTTCAGGTACACCCTGGGTACTACCTTCCTCCGTACGTTACTTGGATCAAATACGTCTAAGGAGGTGAAGTCAGCTCACGTCTCCGTTCCAGGGTGCGTGGTATTTCTATGGAGTAGAGAAGGTGAAATTCGCTGATGTATACCTCTCAGCGACTGAATACAGACCCAATGTAAGTCTTCTTGCTTGTTTGATGAGACGCTTGCTCATGCGTGCATAGCAATTGGGCGCTGGCGGCAGTCTATGCCCATCGTGCATACGGGGATCAATACCTACTTGATATTGCCACCTCCGTATGGAACGAAGTCAGTACATACTTTATCACCACCGCAAATGCCGCAAGTGGTACACACAATGCAAAGAATGTGACGTTCCAGTCGACATGTTATGGAAGTGAGTCTGGTTCACACAACCTTGACAGATCGAGTTCCAACCAGTCTATCAGGTAGCACCGCAGGAGGGGTATTCTACGTAAGAGGCCTTTGTTTTCTTTGAACTCAAGGTTGAGAATACGGTGTCCTAAGCTTGTCGATAATAATATCAATACCGATGTAAATGGGGCGACTATCTGGTGAGCCCAGATGCACATAACTCATGAACTCGTATTGACTTCTGCCTCGGAAGTGGATTTATGGCGTGCGTCCTGCTTTATCAGATGTGTACTCTCACTCGAACAGGCACTTAGATTGTCCGCCCATCTCCTGGAGGCCACCAAAGAATCCAAGTATCGAGACGCAGCGGAACTTTCGGCAACCTTCATCAAATCGCAGCTATACAACGGGACGATAATTATCGACACCATTACCCTTGCCAACTGCGCTGTCAGTGAACTACCAGTCACCTACAACCCCGGTTTCTTTATTGAAGGTCTCAGTGTCTATGCCAATGTCACTGGAAGTACAGAATGGAAGACATTGTAGGTTTTCTTGCAATGGTATACCATCTGTCATACTCACTGAGGATCGTAGCTTGAACAACTTGATTGCCACCACCATCAAATTCCCGACCTGGACGAGGGGGGATGGAGTCGTCATTGAAGGTACCTCATTGTTCAAATTTCCGGGGTACCACATTGACTGTTCAACAGCTGCGACGGGGGCAACAAGTGATGCGCTCAAGAATGGTTTTGGGCAAGCTCTGAAAGGTGAGTCGTCCAAGACTCCTCCCAGCAATGCCCCGCAATGACAGATTTCCACAGGCATCTACATTCGTGGGCTCTACGAGGCCTGGACCCGGAGTGATCCTGGCTCTGACGTCGCCTCGTTGATCGAAGCTTTCATCACTGTTCAAGTAAGATCGTTCATCCCGTTCACTGGTCCCGAGGTTGATTTTCTCAGTATAACGCCCTCCTCGATCTCGCAAGTGCCCCGGATGTATATCGATTCTCACCTAGATGGCCTGGCCCACCTGTCGAGCAACTCCTTCCATGGGGCCAACTTGCCGCATTAGATGTGTTGAACGCGGCTGTGGGCATAATCCCTCAAAATAGTACTAATAGTACTAACGCAAGGTTTGGTCCCTTGTTGAAAGCGTCATTCTCATAATCGGGTCCTCATGATTCGTGAAAGTTCCTCCACAGCGATACCTAGTGCTACTGAATCCGCAACAGGTGTTTCAGCCGGGAAGAACAATGTCGGTCTCATCGTCGGAGTGACCGTTGTCGCCGTGGCCATTGTTGCCATTCTCGCCGTCATTGCCGTGTTCGTCAGACGAAGAAAACGGAGATCCGCCTATGTGCTTCAGCCGGATCAAACTGATGATGCAGACCCGTACCAGGATGAGGCTGTGGCTCCGCCACCAGTCGTCCATCCTTTCACATCGACCGCCCCAACGTCCTCGTTCTCATCTTTAAAGTCTTCTGTTCAAGCGCCCTCCTTTGACCCGCCTACAGAAATCCCCTCGTCTAGTATCCCTCTCTATCCTCCAGAGAAGCACGGGGTAACCATGTCCCATACCCTCAGCAATCCTTCCACATCTTCTCGGTCGCCTCTCAGCCCGACCACGACCTCTTCCCGTACTGCAGCCTCATTTGCTAACTTCGGGGAACGAATGACCCCTAACACTACCGGGTCGAGTGAAGTGATTCAGCTAAGACCTCTACCGAGACCGCCAATGGGTCCTCATGGTGGTGTCGAGGCCGATACGGACGACCCTCAGGCTGCCGATATCCCTGTCCTGATCCATAAATTGAACAGGGCGTTGGCGAAGCTTCCCCCAGGTGGTAGTGACCCCTTTGGAGAGGCGGAGCTACCACCGGAATATCACGAGCGATAGCCTCATCTTCCGTTCTTTTATTTTCTTTGCATGTTTCTCTCTCTCTCTTCGCGTAGGGTCTGTTTGGGTCATTTGCACTAGTTAACGCCGGAGACACTTTAAAATTACGATTTGGACACTCATAATGTTACATAGTGTCATGATTTCTACATTTCTCCACCATCAGGTATGGATTGGTCCCCTCATTTGTTCTCGCTTATCTACGGGTACGTGTTTCTTACATATTGATAATGTGGTCCTCATTTTATAAAGTAGGTACATTTACACGATGCACGTTCACTGTCTCGACTGTTCTCGATATCGGCAAATTATTATCCACGGACGATATCCTTCTCTAATCAATCTACTCTTTCCCCCTCGTTTCCCTCATCTCCGCGAAGTCAGGTCAAGATACCATTGTTCAAAAAGAGAAACAGGGACTCTTTCCAGGGTGTCCCAGAAGATGCCAGCATATCAGACGCGAATCCAGCAGGGGCTTGATTCATCGTCATTCCTCCCAACTGAACATCCCATGACATCAAGATCATGAGCAAACTGCCCGCCATTCCAAAAGGCTTTACTCTCTCGGTTTCTGCTTTGATGCTTTCTCGGATTGTTCGCTCCCTTCCCGGGGGGAAACCGGCGAGAGCATCGACTGGTACCACTTCAGCTTCCGTAGCGTAGAAGTACTTCTCTGGTTTCGTGGAACCTTCTCTGGTACGGAGATAGATGACGAGGACGTAATCGTGAGACCGTGTCGGGTCTGTCCACAGCTCAAGGGCTTGGACCGCAATTTCTACCAAGTTCACCCTATGTTTGCTTGTGAACTTGATAAGTCGCTTCATCACCTTGCCGCTGTGAGTTTCCTGTCCTTCCGGTTCGTTCGAGCCATTGAGACTGCGATTGATAAGGCACATTGGTTTGTGGAATCTCCAAGCTGCCGTTTGACAGTCCTTGCTCTGTTCACGACGCTGATTCAGTGTTTTTTTTAACCAAAGGCAGGGAGGACGACGTACACAATATAATTCGACATTACAAGCACGACAACGAAACAAGGCTGTCGAAGCTTTCGTTTTGTGACAATTTTGACACTGCGACCCCTCCTTTCGGATATTCAGATTGCGCAAACCAGGGGGCAGCCTGGAAGGGTGAACCAATCCCGGAATGTCGTTCTGCCCAAGCAAGAACTTTTGCGCGATGTCAGGAGGGAGTGTAGTAGGATTCGGCATGATGGAGTGATGTACTACTGTAGGTGGGGATTGAACAGAAAGTGGGGAGTCAAGCTGACGGAGAGGCTTTCAATTCATATAGAACTATGACGAACAGATAGGGGACTTACGGCTTCTGAGGCTGACCCGGTGCCCCATGACTCGGTGCCCCATGACCATCTACGCACCGGAACCCAGTGAAGTCAAAATCAGAGTTGATGGTACGAATGAGTTCATACGATTAGAGGTCAAAGAGATGTATCAAAAACAAAGTGCTGACTTTGAATCATGGTCATCAAGAATCAGAAGTGAAACTTCGAAGGGAGATCTAGCAACAGCAACTCGAGATAATGACTATTTTACGACTCCCTCATTCAAAAACGCAAACAACAGCTCCTTCCATGGTGTACCGGGTGGGTGGAAACAATCCCGGGAGAATCCAACAGGCGCGATATTCATGGTTCGTTCCTCCCAGCACATCAGCACAACGAACAATCCCCCATCCATCCCAGTCTTCTTGTGCTCTTCGTCTAATTTCCTCACCTGTTCCTTCAATTCTTCGCACCGTCCTGCAGGTATCAATTCAAAGGGTATCACCCCCGCTCCCGTTGCGAAGTAGCTGGTTTCGGGCCTTTGAGAATCTGGCCGCCTGCGAAGAAATACAGCGAGAACAAAATGAAGAGAACGCTCGATATCAAGGGAGAGTTCGAGGGCTCGGATGGCGGCATCGGCGAGCACAGGACGGTGTTTACTTGTGAACTTCTGAAGACACCTCAAGGAACGATTATCGCTTATCGGGGTTATACGATTGAATTCGCATTTCTCCTTGTGAGAGGGCCATACCTTTTTCTGGCACGCCTTGCTCTGAGAAGAAAAGCCAGTCAATACCAACCATTCTAAAGGATGTTTGCAAAAGAAGGGACGCACACAATAGATCTCGATTTTACAAGCGCCGCAGCGGGAGAAGGTGACACCAGGTCCTTTGGATACCCAGCAGTTTTGGCATTGCGTCAACTCATTGCGAAGGGACTCGTTGGGGTCTGAGACGGGGTGACGGTGTTTCCCGATGGTAGGCTTGGGGAGAGGACTCTTACCAAGTCCAATTTCTTCTATGCAACTTGAAGGACAATCAGGACCAAAGAGTAGGAGGTTGAGGTCAAAGTCAGCAGCGTCCATGGCCTTCAACGACGATGAAGTGAAAGACGGGGGAGACCATGCAAGTGGTGGTTGAGTCTCCCAGGTCAAGAACATAGCTCAAAGCTTAAATAGTTGTGACGTGTCTGGGATTCACATTCCGAGCCATATGACGTACACCTGTCAACCCCAGGCTTGTGAGTCGATAAACTGATAGTGTCTTCGTGTATCACTGGCAATCATCGAAGCGGCTTTCTACACTTTCGTTAACGATCTCGGATTCCCGGGTTTGAATTAAACGAACCATTCGTTTGTCACAAGTTTCCCCGAGAAAAATATCACACATTACTTTTTGAAGAATGGTATCAAATCACTATGAGTCTACCCGGGACGTGTTACGGACCAGGTACTAGTAGAAACAAGTGACACGGGCTCCAATTTCAATAGAATGTGAGTTTTGTATCATAGTTATTAGGAAACAGAAGCGAAAGTTCGAGGGAAGATCTAGCAACAGTAACCCGAAATGACCTCTAGTTTACAACCCCTTCATTCAATAACGCAAACAAAAATTCCTTCCAGGGGGTACCAGGTGGGTAGAAAGTATTCCGGGTAAAACCAACAGGCGCAATATTGGTCGTACCTTCCTCCAAGCACATGAGTACCACGAATAATCCACCGTCCATCCCATTCTTCTTGTGCACTTTATCTGCTTTCCTCACTTGTTCCTTCATCTCTTCGCATTCCTCCGGATGGAAGGCCTCGAAAGGAAGCACCTCTGCCCCCGTTGCGAAGTAGCTGGTTTCGGGTCTTCGGGAGTCCTTCCGACGACGAAGGAATATAGCGAGAACGAAATGAAGAGACCGCCCGATATCAAGAGAGAGGTCAAGGGCACGGACGGCCGCATCGGCGAGAGCGGGACGGTGTTTGCTGGTGAACTTCTGGAGACACTTCAAGGGGTCGTTCTCGTCAACGGGGCTTCTGCGATTGAGTTTGCATTTCTCCTTGTGAGAGGGCCATGCTTTTTTCTGGCATTCCTTGCTCTGAAAACAGAGACAGTCAATATATGCCACCTGATAAGACGTCCTAGCACGGTAGGCACGATACGCAATAGATATCGATTTTACGATGCACTGCAGCCGGAAGAATGTGACGCCAGGTCCTTTGGGTTTCCAACAGTTCTGGCACTGGGTCAACTCAATTGCGAAGTGACTCATTGGGGTCTGAGACCGGGTGACGGTGCTTCCCGATGGTAGGCTTAGGAAGAGGGCCAGTGCCGAGTCCAATTTCCTCCATGCAACAAGGGCAGCCAGGTGTAAACCAATCAATGTTGAGGCCGGGGCCGAAAGCGTCCATGGTTCTGAACAACGAAAGAGGGAAACGAGGGGAGTGATGGTGAGGGGTCAAAAAAAGCAAGGAGCCTAGCGTTTGTGACACGCCTCAGACAACGTTGCAAGTTACCGTGACATTCACCTGACCTCTTGAGGTCGACGGATTAATCCCGAATTAAGTCCTGTACTCGCGAACCTCAGCAGTGAACCGACATTCTGCTATCTGGTGAAGGCTCCTGGGTTGGGCAGATGGATAATACCATTTCGACGGTTTGTCCACATGCTTCAATGCCCATCCATCTATACACGTCACCCAATACTTTTTAGCGTGTTGGACTTGTGGTTTGGAGTCTACCTGGCAATTGATACATCCTTGAGGAGCTCAGGCTGCCGCGCCACCATGGGGATCAAGAGGCTCACCTGAAATAATACGACAGACGGAGACAAATAAGACAACTTCCAATAAGCTCGATACGTTTCTTGAATACTCCAAAATCCTTCGGATTACCTCCCTATGTTGTGAGTGTAAAACTGATTGATCGCTCTCGGTGCATCGCAATTGAGCTTGAAGTGCACAATGGGATCTGGTATACCATCCTCGGCAGATGGTGGCACGGGCGCCTCATGAAATTCACCAGCCGTCATCACCACAGTATTTTCAACATTCAACTTCTACGACAATCCATTGGGGAAGCTCAAACGAAAACATCTCCAGAAAAATTTGCGTTTTCCATCCTGTGCAGTGACTACCCTGACATCGATAACGAAAATTCTGCTAGATACAGATACATTGCTCCACTCTGGTTCTCGACAATTCGAACACACTGGCGTGATGTCCCACCCTCGCTGCAAGACAATACTCTACTCCTCTCGGTAGTAAATATGTTCACTCCATTGTCACTCCACCTTCTCACAACAATAATCCATTGTTCAATAAGACGAACAAGGACTGCTTCCAGATTTGTCCGGGAGACTCAAGCCTGTTGGCATCGAAAGGACAAAAAACCTTATTCATCGTGATTCCTCCCTGTTTGACATCCCACGCCATCAAGACCACGAGAAAACTCCCCGTCATTCCAAACTGCTTGACCCTTTCGCTTTCTGCTTCGATATCTTCTCGAAGCGTTTGATGCCTGCCCGAGGGGATGCCGACGAGAGAATCGACGAGTGCCACTTCAGCTGACGTGGCATAGAAGTATTGCTCCGGTTTCGTAGACCCTTCTCGAATTCGGAGATAGACGACGAAGGCGTATTTGTGAGATCGTGAGGGGTCGGTCCAAAGCTCAAGGGCCTGAAGAGCGAATGCTAACAAGAGACTCCGATGTTTGTTCGTGAACTTGGAAAGTCGCCTCATCACATCGTGATCATCGGCTACTTGCCCTTCTGCGACACTCAAGCCGTCCGAACTACGATTGAGAAGGCACATTGGCTCGTGGAACCTCCAATCTAACGTCTGGCACTCCTTGCTCTGTCGAAACCATCAATATGAAGAGTGTGATCTGCCAAGAAAAGAGCGACACATACACAGTATGTAGCAAGTTTGCATGCTTTGCATTGAAATAAAGTCGTCTGGGTCTCTGGTTTGAAGCAGTTTTGGCACCGCAATGCGTTCGAATTGGGCAGGGGGGGAATTGCCGAAGGATCAAACAACTCTGGAATCCAATTTGTATCAAGCAGGAACCTCCGAGCTATTTCGGCAGAAGGAGGCTCGGGAACATGTCGGTTTGACATGACTGAGTGAGTCAAGGTACGCTACAGGCGAGATCCTGTATGGAGGATGCACGTCGAATCCCCACAGTAGACTGAGGGGCACCTCAGAAGCGGGATCGAGATTTGAGAGGGTGCAACCCGATGAGGAAGGATTAAGGTAAACACAGCGGTTGGGGAGAAAATGAGAAGTCTTCGAGTTAAACGGGTAGAGAGTGAGTGGCGTAAAATGTAGGATCCGAAGCTTGGAGCCATAGGGACTCTACAGGTGAGTTTATATACACATAGACTAAGGTGCCACTCGGGCAATCGGAAATGTGTATGCTATAGGAATGAGTAATGACAAGAGAAATTCGAACATGCGAGAAGAATGAGAATTCACAAGAGGGGAACTAGACTATGCAGTACCTGAGGGGAGTGGCTCACTGTGAGAGAAGTGAGCGAGAACTCGACAGTGTCGAGTTTCAATGAGTTCACACATCACACGGGGATGATCAGACGGGCGCGAATGATGATGTATTTCATAGCTAGTTACTATACATGCGCATAGGGCGGGGGCGTCGTGTACGATAAGACCGGACCGGGTGATTGACCAGAGGAGGGTGCAGCGTGGTGCTAATGTAGCAGGGTAAGTATCTCACAGAGGGCCAAGGCCTACGATTCTGCACTAGCAGGTTCCGCACACGACTCCTTGTCAGAAAAGCTGAATGTTTTGTGCAAGGCGCGTCCACAATTACACTCGGTAGCGATTGATAGGATCAGCCAAAAGATTTGATTGTCAGTAACAAATAATCGACTTGGGCTATGGTCATCAAGAAACATGTAAGGTAAGATCGGACAACATCAACTCCTAGTTCACGACTCCTTCGTTCAGATGTGAAAACAAAAACTCCTTCCAGGGGGTACCGGGTGGGTAGAGGGCATCCCGGGAGAACCCAACAGGTGCGACGTTCATGGTTGATTCCTCCAAGCACATCAGCACGACGAATAATCCCCCGTCCATCCCTGACTTCTTGTGCCCCTCGTCTACTTTCCTGATCTGATCCTTAAACTCTTCACATCGTGGTGAAGGAAACGCTTCGAAGGGTAGCACTTCTGCCCCCGTTGCAAAAAAGCTAGTTTCGGATCTTTGAGAGTCTTGCCTCCTCCGAAGAAATACGGCGAGAACAAATTGAAGAGAACGCTCGATGTCGAGAGAGAGATCAAGCGCTCGGACAGCCGCATCGGCGAGCACAGGGCGGTGTTTGCTGGTGAACTTCTGAAGACACTTCAAGGGATTGTTCTCGCTGATCAGGGTTCTACGATTGAGTTTGCATTTCTCCTTGTGGGAGGGCCACGCCTGTTTCTGGCACTCCTTGCTCTAAAAAGAGAAGTCAGTCATTATCAACCATTCGGATGTGTGTCTGTGAAGAAGGGACGCACACAGTAGAGATCGACCTTACAAGCGCTGCAGCGGGAGAAGGTGACACCAGGCCCTTTGGATACCCAACAGTTTTGGCATTGAGTCAACTCATTGCGAAGTGACTCGTTGGGATCTGAGACGGGGTGGCGATGTTTTCCGATGGTAGGCTTGGGGAGAGGACTATTACCAAGTCCAATTTCTTCTACGCAACAAGGGCAATCAGGATTAAAGAATGGGAGGCTGAGGTTAGAGTCAGAAGCGGCCATGGCACCCAAGAACGATCGAGGCGGGAGGATCGTCGTGGTAGGAGTTCAAGATAAAAGGATGACCCTATAATCTGGATAGTTGTGATTCATCTCAGATAAGGTTCCGAGCCATCATGTCATACACTTGACCTTGGGAACAATCATCCTCCTGGATTGAACGATGAAGTCGAAATCTGCGATGTTGCGAATGGCTTGATTTGAACAAGACAGCACGTTCACGAGTCATGTCATTTTTCCTGTGAAACATAAGGCCAAATAATTCTCGGAGTTTCTCATCTTCTCCCCTCGAATCGCCTTGGTAGTTAATGTATCCCCGGCCACGAAGAAACAAAGAGGCTCACTGGTACCTCAGGCTGAGAAAATGTGCCGAAACGGGATCAGTGGAGCACCTTTCTAGAACATAGACACATGCCAACTGGCTTCTGGGATGCCGTGATGATATTTCGGTTCATACTCCATTGTACGTGACTGCTTGATGAGTGAGAATGAGACTCGAACCTGAGAACAATGAAGAGGTCGCACTGGCACCGTCGCATCACTGTCGCTTCCGGTTTCCCAAACATATGTGCTGACTAATACTTCTCACGCCATCATGTCATGGAATTTCAACCTGACCCACAGAAGAGCTTGATACTGTATGCGCATGTCAAGTTCCTACAAAAGTCACCTCAGCGGCAACTCAAAAGCAAGTGGGATCGATATTTGAGAGGGCCGAGGCGTACGATTCTGCATTTGCACCAAGTCGGCATCGTCTGCAATTACGCCCATCGTGGCTACGACCCCGGGCCCTTGTCAGAAGTTAAAGGACGTCAACTGAATATTGAGAGCAAAGCGCGTCCACAGACGTACTCGCTCGCGATTGATAGGTTCAGCCAAAACATTTGATCGCCAGTAACAAAAAGTCAACTCGGATCATGGTCATCAAGAAATATACGGAAATGTAAGATCTAGCAACACCAACTCGAAGATCCCTAGTTCACGACCCCTTCATTTAGATGCGCGAACAAAAACTCTTTCCAGGGGGTACCAGGAGGGAAGAAAGTATTCCGGGAGAATCCAACAGGTGCAATGTTCATGGTTCCTTCCTCCGGACACATCAACACAACAAATAATGCCCCATCCATACCACTCTTCTTGTACTCCTTGGTTACTTTCCTGATTTGGTCCTTCATCTCTTCGCAACGTGCGGAAGGGAATGCTTCATAAGGTAGCACATCGGCCCCCGTTACGAAGTAGCTGGTCTCGGCTCTCTGAGAGTCTTCCCTCTTACGAAGAAATACAGCGAGAACGTAGCGAAGAGGACGCTCGATGTCGATTGAGAGTTCGAGGGCTCGAACGGCCGACTCCGCGAGAACGGGACGATGTTTACTGGTGAACTTCTGAATATACTTCAAGGGATTGTCGTCGTTTATCAGGATTCTCTGATTGAGTTTGCATTTCTCCTTGTGGGAGGGCCACGCCTTTTTCTGGCACTCTTTGCTCTGAAAGACAAGCCAGTCAATATCAACCATCCACATGTATGTCTACCGGAGGAACTCACACAGTATATATCGATTTTACAAGCACCGCAGCGCGAGAATGTGACACCAGGTCCTTTAGATACCCAACAGTTTTGACACTGGGTCAACTTGTTGCGAAGTGACTCGTTGGGGTCTGAGACGGGGTGACGATGTTTCCCGATGGTGGGCTTGGGGAGGGGACTATTACCGAGCCCGAGTTCTTCCCTGCAACAAGGACAAGCAGGGTTAAATATTGGGACGTCGAGGTTAGAGCCGGAAGCATCCATATCAACAACAACAACGGAGATGGGGGAGTGGTCGTGGTTGAGGTTGAAGACGAAAGGAATGGTCCCAGAATTTGAATAATTGTGACGCGACTCAGATAAGGTTCCGAGCGGTCGTGGCACACGCATGACCTTGGGAACGCGTAGGAAATCTCCTGAATCCTCTACCATGTTGTGAGCGGGCTTGAATCAAAATCGGACAACGCGTTCACTTGTCATGATACTGTTCCTGCAGGAAATCCAGGTCAATGGTTCTTGGGTAGTTATATCTCGTCGTCTCGAGTATACAGAGCGGTTGTTGTATCCCCGACCACAATTAAGCAGAAGGGCTCACCTCAGGCTAACTTAGGCTAAGAAGATATTTGGAAAATATACCAAAACGGGAATAAGTGAAGCACGAGACTTCATATCATCTGGTTGCTTCATGCTGTGGTCGCGTTTGGATTGATGCTCCCCCTCCATTGCGAGTAACTGTTGCTTGATCAACGAAGTTGAGACTCACCGAACTTAAAAATTCGAACGTTTGAACTTCAAGCTTCAAGCTTCAAGTTGAAGCGGCTTTCGGTATACCGAACAGTGGCAGGGACAGAGATACGACAATCGCTGACTAATACTTTTCCGCGCCTCAGGCCTCAGAGCAAATTTCTATCCTCCTCCTCTATCTGGTGAGGTTTCAATTTGTCGCATTCCTTCCTGACCCTATCATGCCGATCCACCGAAAAGAGTGCAATGTATTATCTTTCTTGATACCGATGCACCAAACGCCTCCTCGTGGGCATGATGGCAGCACAGGCGCTTTGACTCGGAATACTACCCACACGGCGGCGGTCTTGGACGTGAACATTGGACTCATGTATATCCTCCAGGACGGGCCTTGTCATCGACATCTGCTTCACAGTGTTCAGACTAAATGGTAATCTGCTTAATATGTCCAAAAGAAAGCGTTGACCCATCTATTTGCGGCGTTCTTGAACTTCAATGTCGATAATAAAGATGTATCTCGACAAGGTTACCTTGAATCCGGGACGTCACATATCCTGTCCTCCACGACGATTGTTAAGCACGACCGAATTCCTGACTGAAATTGTACCCAGTCAGACCGATCTCAATTCGTGATGGGTGTACTATCAGTGACATAAGAAGCACTTGCGCTATCGTACTCAAAACTAGATAAAGGTAAGATCAAGCAAAATCAGACCCTAGTTCGCGACTCCTTCGTTCAAATGCGCCATCAGAAGCTCCTTCCAGGGAGTACCGGGCGGATAGAAGTGTTCCCGGGAGAATCCAGCAGGTGCGATATTGATGACTCCATCGTCCAAGCACATCAACAAGACAAGTAATCCCCCATCCATCCCACCCTTCTTATGATCCTCATCCACTTTTCTCACCATTGCCTTCATCTCTGTGCATTGCTCTGGGGGGAACGCCTCGAGAGGGAGGACGTCGGCCCCTGTTGCGAAGTAGCTGGTTTCGGGTTTTTGGGAGTCTCGACGTCGAAGGAATATAGCGAGAACAAAATCGAGGGAACGATTGATGTCGACGGAGAGGTTGAGAGCCCTGACTGCTGAATCGGCGAGAACAGGGCGATGTCTGCCGGTGAATCTCTGAAGACGCCTTGTGGGATTGTTCTCGTCTTTTGGGACTCTACTCTTGCGTTTGCAATCTTCTTTGTGGGAGGGCCATGCTTTCTTCTGGCACTCCTTGCTCTGAGAATAATGTTAGTCAGTGGTTTATATTGAACGTATGTCTACAGTGTGATGGACATACACAGTAAAAATCGATCATACAAGCACTGCAGCGGAAGAAGGTGACACCAGTTTCCTTGTTTTTGTAACAATACTGGCACTGGGTTGACTCGTTGCGAAGCGACTCGTTAGGGTCTAAGATTGGGTGCCGATGTTTTCCGGCGGTAGGTTCGGGAAGAGGACCGTTCCCGAGTCCAACTTCTTCGATACAACAAGGGCAGCCAGGAGTGAACCACTCGAGGTTGACGCCGAGGGGGGCGGAGGAGGTCATGGTATTGAACGACGAAGAGAAAGACGGATCGTTCCAGTGGTGGTTGGATGTTTGAGGAAAAGAGAAGACCCCAAGGTTTAAGTAGTTGTGACTCGTTTCAAATTAACGTTACAAGCCACAGTGACGAACACCTGACCTTGTCAGCCAGAAGAATTATAGTATCTTCGTGGATCAATTAAAGAAGCGAAGTTCTACTATATTGTGGATAAGCTCGGATTCTCGGATCTGAATTAGGCAAATCATTCACTTGCCATGATTTATCTGGACAGAATATAGTACCCATTACTTTTGAGCGAACCGTATATTATCACCATGACTCTACCTGGGATGTGGTACATCATCGACCACACTCGGAGAAACAAGCGACTCGGGGGCTCACATGAAAAATGTCCTAAAACGGAGACAGCTAAGTCGGCACACAAAAGTATAGAGGGGAGACCTACTGCAGCAAGTCCCATCCGTACCATAGCAATATCTCGACTGGTATACCTCCGTTGTGGGAGTAGGGTTGCTTGATCATTGCCAGTGAACTTCAAAGTTTCCGGTCGGCCAGCAACCCAAACTGGAGCAGGCACAAAGATGCTGACCAAGACTTCCCACGCCATGGAGATATCCTTCTCACCTCCTTCGTAAGTATCTCCCAACCACTTTATATCACAATGCTCAAACGAAAGCGTACGAGTATACGACCCCGAGCCCTTGTCAGAACTCAAAGGACGTCGACTGAATGTTATTGAGAAGAAGGCACGTCCACAGTCATACTCGCTCGTGATTGATAGGTTCAGCCAAAACATTTGATTGCAAGCAACGAAAAGTCAACTCGGATCATGGTCATCAAGAGATATACGGAAAGGTAAGATCTAACAACACCAACTCGAAAATCCCTAGTTCACGACACCTTCATTTAAGTGCGCGAACAAAAACTCTTTCCAGGGGGTACCAGGGGGAAAGAATGTATCCCGGGAGAATCCAACAGGTGCGATATTCATGGATCCTTCCTCCGGACACATCAATACAACGAACAATGCCCCATCCATACCACTCTTCTTGTACTCCTCGGTTACTTTCTTGATTTGGTCCTTCATCTCTTCGCAACGTGCCGAGGGGAAAACCTCGAAAGGTAGCACATCTGCCCCCGTTGCGAAGTAGCTGGTTTCGGGTCTCTGGGAGTCTTTCCGCTTACGAAGAAATATAGTGAGAACGTAGCGAAGAGGACGCTCGATGTCGACTGAGAGTTCGAGGGCTCGGACGGCCGACTCGGCGATAGCGGGACGATGTTTACTGGTGAACTTCTGAAGACACTTCAAGGGATTGTTTTCGTTTATCAGGATTCTCTGATTGAGTTTACATTTCTCTTTGTGGAAGGGCCACGCCTTTTTCTGGCACTCCTTGCTCTGAAAGACAAGTCGGTTAGTATCAACCATTCACATGTCTGTTACAAAGGAACGCACACAGTATATGTCGATTTTACAAGCGCCGCAGCGGGAGAAGGTGACACCAGGTCCTTTGGATACCCAACAGTTTTGGCATTGGGTCAGCTCATTGCGAAGTGTCTCGTTGGGGTCTGAGACTGGGTGACGATGTTTTCCGATAGTAGGTTTAGGAAGAGGACCATTACCAAGCCCGAGTTCTTCCAGACAACAAGAACAAGCAGGATTGAAGACTGGGACGTCGAGGTTAGAGCCGGAGGCGTCCATGTCAACAACAACGACGGGAGATGGGGGGTGATCGTGGTTGAAGTTGAAGATGAAAGGGATAGACCCAGAATTTGAATAGTTGTGAAGCGACTCAGATAAGGTTCTGGGCGATAGTGGCACACGCTTGACCTTGGCAACACGTAGGAATTCTCCTCCTGGGTCCAACGACGAAGTGGCATTCATCTACCGTGTTGTGAGCGGGTTTGAGTTCAGGATTTGTTCACTTGTCATGATACCTCACCTGCGTAACATACCACCCAATGGTTTTCGGGCAGTCAAATCTCCTCGCCTCGAGTCTACCCAGCAGTTGTTGTATCCCCGACCACAAATAAACAAAGGGGCTCACCTCAGGCTAACTTAGGCTCAGAAAATATGCCAAAACGGGAATAAGTGAAGCACGAGACTTTCTAGGATATAGATCCATATCGTTTGGTTTCTTCGATGCCGTGCTCACTTCACGGTTGATGCACCTCCTTCATTGTGAGTAACTGCTACTTGATCAGTGAAGCTAAGACTCGCCGAACTTGAATGTTTGAATCTCGAACACTGGCATGGACTCGGAGTGGATACCAAACAACGGCAGGCACAGAGACATTACAAATGCTGACTAATACTTCCCACACCTGGCATGCGCAGTGGCCCAAGCTTGAATTCCTTGCCTTCACGCTGATCCATCGAGAAGTGTGCAATGGATTATGACCCATGGTATCGGTGTACTGAACCAACTCCTCGCAGGAATGACTGCACAGGCGCTCTGGCACGAGATTGAATACCACACAGCTCCGGTCTTGTACACGAATGCTGACCTCACTGGCATGTGTATCCTCCGATGGTTAAAACGGGCCTTGCCAGCTTCCTGACAGTGTTCAGTCAAGATGACAATCCGCATAAGAAGTCCCAGCGAAAGCATCTATTTGCAGCGTTCTTGAAGTTCAACGTCGATAACAAAACATGTATGATACACTCTCATTGCCACTTGCATAGTATCTGGACGACGTTGCCTTGAATCCGGCACGCCATATATCCTGTTCTCCAGGACGATTGTTGAGCACGATAAAATTCCTGTCAGAAAGACTAAAGCCGTACCCAGCCAGCCAGAATTACTCTCAATTCGTGATGGGTGAGCAATCAGTAGCATAAGGACAACTTGCAACATCGTCGCCAAAACTAGATACAGGTAAGATGAAGCAAAATCAGCCCCTAGTTCGTGACTCCTTCATTCAAATGCGCCAACAGAGGCCCTTTCCAGGGAGTACCGGGTGGGTAGAGATTTTCTCGGGTAAATCCAGCAGGTGCAATATTGATGACACCATCCTCCAAGCACATCAGCAAGACGAGTAATCCCCCATCCATCCCACCCTTCTTGTGATCCTCGTCTACTTTTCGGACCATTGCCTTCATCTCTGCGCATCGCTCCGGGGGGAAAGCCTCGAAAGGGAGGACGTCGGCCCCTGTTGCGAAGTAGCTGGTTTCGGGTTTTTGAGAGTCTCGACGCCGAAGGAATATGGCGAGAACAAAACGAAGGGATCGTTCGATATCGATGGAGAGGTCGAGGGCTCTGACTGCTGAATCCGCGAGAACAGGACGATGTCTACCAGTGAATCTCTGAAGACGCCTTGTGGGATTGTTCTCGTCTTTCGGGATTCTACTTTTGAGTTTGCAATCCTCCTTGTGGGAGGGCCATGCTTTCCTCTGGCACTCCTTGCTCTGAGAAGAATGTCAGTCAGTATCAACCACTTGAAACTTTATCCAGAGCAAGAGAGACATACACAATAATAATCGACCATACAAGCACTGCAGCGGAAGAAGGTGACGCCAGTTTCTTTGTTTTTGTAACAATGCTGGCACTGGGTGGACTCATTGCGAAGCGACTCGCTGGGGTCTAAAATTGGGTGACGATATTTTCCGATGGTAGGTTTAGGAAGAGGACCGGTACCGAGTCCAACTTCTTCAATGCAGCAAGGGCAGCCAGGAGTGAACCAGTCGATGTTGAGGCCATGTGGACCGGAAGGATTCATGGTATTGAGCAACAATGGAAAAGAGAGGGGGAGATCGTGTCAGTGGTGGTTGGGTGTTCGAGGTAAAGACAAGAGCCCGAGGTTTAAATACTTGTGACGTGTCTTGGTTTGACGGTCCAAGCCACCGTGACGAACACCTGACCTTGTGCCAGGGCCCGTGGAATTATACTGTCTTCGTAGGTCAATCATCCAAGCGGCGTTCTGTCATATTGTGAACGAGCTCGGATTCCAGGATCTGAAACAGACAAACAATTCATCTTCCATATTGTTTTCGGACAAAAAATAGCACCCGTCACTTTTTGGACCATCGTGTTGAACCCCTATGAGCTACCTGGACGGTGATACATCACCAACCACGTAGAGACAAGTGACTCGGGCCCTCTAGAAAATGTCCTGTAATAGATATAAATCAGTCAATGCACGAGATTATTCGACCAAAAACCTAATTCAGTCAAAGTTTTCCGTAACGATAGTGATAATTCTGTTAGTATGCCTCCATTGTGGGCGCAGGCTGCTTGATCCCTGAACTTGGTTTCTGGTAGCCTTGCGCCCCAAACTGAGGCAAGCACAAATATGCTGACCAAGAATTCACACGCCACAGAGATTCATTTACGGAAACTTTAACCTCCACATCCTCACCCTCCTTGCGGTATCCACCAACTACTTTATATTACAATGCTCAAACGAAAGCGCCCCAATACAAAATCCTCTGAGGATACTCAGCAACCTACGCAAAACCTACTTCCACAGGTACGTATACGAACCAATGATTCAAGGACATGAGAGACTCAACACATGGCTAGAAAAGACATTACAGACAACGAGCCCATGCCAATCCATTTTCTGATCATTCCCTCGTTTACCCCGCATCTGCGGAGGAAATGGATTGGGACCCACACTACCCCGCTTTCGCAGGATCTGGTAAAACCCCGGAGTTCGCAGATGTCGGTTGCGGATTCGGCGGGCTGTTAATCGCTCTTGCGCCTCTATTTCCTGACACACTGATGTTGGGTATGTACCGTATCCTCGTCAGTAAAACTGGTGAATTGGACTTACTTGATTCTCAACAGGTATGGAAATTCGGGTGCAAGTATCACAATACGTTCAAGATCGCATCGTTGCTCTGCGCGCAACGTCTACCTCCCAACCTCAACAACAACCAAAAACATATCTCGCTTCTTCCTCCGAAGAAGCCCCAGTTGCGTCCTCATCCACAACAACACCGGGGCCCTACCAAAACGTCTCTATCGTGCGGGCCAACAGCATGAAATTCATGCCCAATTACTTCCCAAAACACTCCCTCTCCGCTCTCTTCTTCCTCTTCCCCGACCCACACTTCAAATCCCGAAAACATAAAGCTCGCATAATTTCTCCTACGCTCTTGGCAGAATACGCGTATGTGTTACGTCCGGGAGGAATAGTCTACACCATAACCGATGTCCGGGATCTACACGAGTGGATGAAAACGCATTTAGAAGCGTTCCCCTTGTTCGAGGCCGTCAGTGAGGAGACCCTTCGCGAAGAAGGAAAGGGTCCCATTTTAGATGCCGTGTATACTAGCACGGAAGAGGGAAAGAAGGTTGAGAGGAACCAAGGAGACAAATGGTTGGCTTGCTTCCGGAGGATCGAGGTAGAAAGAGTGTAACGAGTAGGTAGAATATAAGATACTATTGTCGAAATTACAGGCATCAGACAGCGATAGCTAAGTCACAACATCTGGGACAGGAGATTGAAATACAACAAAGGGGAATAATGTAGCCGAATCCACGACCGTGAAACACCAGAAGACTGAGAAATCCAGAAGGGTAACCAATAAGGAACATCTACTCTCCGTTGGAGGCCTTTTTCAATACCTCCTGCCAATCTAAGGCCAGTTTTGTCAATGTTTTGCTTCGAGCTGTCATCCGAGGTCAGTTCACTGGATTGTATAAGAGTCTAAGTTAAAAGAAGCATACCAAACACGGCGAGTACGTCCTTCAACAGATCTCGCTTTGCCAAACCCAACACCGTTGGCGACCACGAATCCTCCCGACCAGGTCGCCTGTATGTAAGAAGGCGGCGATCAATACGAGAAGTTCATGGTGGCGAAACTCAATCACGTACCAATAAATAGGCCCAAACAAATCCTTGATCAATTCCTCCGCCTTCCCTCTGAAACCTTCGTCTGCGATCTTCTTCGCGTACAAAACCAAGAATTGCTTGAACTCTGCTGGGCTATCCAAAGCCTTCGCGGCGTGCATCCTCGTTTCCAAGTGTCCAAGCGTCATCGCCGAATTCCACCACTCTGGTCGAGTCTTGCCAGCTTCGTTCTCCAGCGACAACGAAGAGAGTCGTTCCGCGATCGTACTCTCGATCGAACTGACGACTCCTCTTGTTGACGATGTTTGAGTGTTGGAAGAGGATCGCTGACGACCTTGCCATGCGTCGGAACCAGATGCCCACCAACCCTCGCTTAGTTTGATCCAGCACGAAAGTGAGGCGTCGTAACTGTGAGCTACTCCGTTCGAAAGATGGATGACGGCGGCACCGTTTGGTCGGATAGAAGCCGAGACGACGGTTACATTGGGAGAAGTGCCGAGGATGGGGGATATAGATGTCGGAGGAAAGACAGCATGGCCCTTCTTGACGTCCCAAGCATAGGCCATTCCTCCCGTTGTGAGTAGTAACAACATGTTCTTGGTACCTGTGATAGTGTGACAAGGCACTCCGAGAGATATTGTTGGCATTAATCTAGAAGAGTCATCTTAGTAAGAACCAATGGAGAGGTTGTTCTCTTACCTTCGTCCTGTAGGTGAGTATACATGAAGGGAGCCATCTTGCAACGAAGCCGCACAGAAGGAGGTTGTGGCCGTGAGCGCGAGCACTGGTATTGGTACATAGTCCAACCACTGCGTCGACTTCCCACTGAGGAAGGAAATCTCATTGGTCCCATCTGTATCCGAATGAGGTCAACTCGGTCCGTCATACCAGCACAACAGGAGAACAAGAAACTTACTGGGATCTTCAGTGTTCTGTGCCTCGAAGACGTCGTCGCTCCCTTCAATGTTCACCTTCAAGTAGGTCATCAACAGCGGCGGTGGTAGTTTCCCAACAAGCCCAAGGTTTGCATCGCCTCCTCCTGTTACAACAACAGGACTACCGGCAACACCCCCGATGTTGATAATCTCCCTCACAGGTACATTCCCATCCCGAACCCTATCGCCTCCCAACGTCCTCGGTTTCAAAGTAGGTCTCGATTCGTCCAATAGGAACTCCACGGTCCCAGCTTTCCGTTTCCCTTTATTCGAAGGTTTGGAAGTGTCCCCAATTGAATCAATGTGAACCTCACTGTTATCAGGGTGTGACCCAAGATCCATCTCGACATCCTGTCCCGTTTGTTGCCACGAATATTCGTCCTGCGTAGTCGTGGTTGCTGGACTTTGGTGAAGTGATGCACTTGGTATTTGGATGGGCGCAGTTGAGGGTCTCGACGAAGATACAATTCCAGCAATCTCGTGGAACGACCTTCCATTCGTTGTTGGACGGACAGGAACAGAATTCGACGAGGAGGCCATGTTCCCCATACCGGCAGATGGGATAGTCGTCAGTTGTACGCGTTTCTTCTTCGTATTTCGTTTAGCGACAAGCTTGTTGATGTGCTCGCCTCCGCCTGATGCACCATTTGCACCTCCAAAGCCTTGTCCCAGGTCCTGTTGTGCTTGTGCTTGGCTCTGTTGAGGTGCCTCGCGCCCCGGAGACGGTGGGGGAGTCATTCTGATATCGGGTTGGTTGGTCATTGAGGTATGTGAGTAACCCTCGGGCAACGGGGGCGGAGTGAAGCCGAATTTCTTCAAGTAAATGGGTTGAGCAGACAGCGGTGCAAGTCCAACGAGCTCGTCTGCATCGAAGCTGAGGACTGCCATTGTCCCGTCTGAGGAAACTGCATAAAGCGTCAGCCCGTCCAACGACCTGGAACCACGAGGATGAGTAGGGTTACGGGTGTGGAATATATTAGGGAACGAACCAACTCAGGTCCATGATTTGCCTTTCGAATACTTCCTTTGCAACGACGATCGGTCGGGCCGTCTTTGTCTGCCAAACAGATACCGAACGATCATCGGCACCAAGTGCTACAACAGAGCAAATATTTGATGAAACAACAGGATTATCTGGGTCTCGCACAAATATATGTGGATTGTAGGCCTAACATGTATAGATCATGAGAACAAGGAATACCGAAGAATTTCTCACTCACAGCGACTTCGACGGTGTTCTCGTGGCCAACAAGGCTGATTTCCGACGTCCAAGATCCTCTGGAGATGACAGCTGCAATGAATACATAGCCTTTGTTGTTGGTAGCATTCGAAGCAGTTATATGGGCTCCATCGGGGGACCAGCTACAAAGAGAATTATGAGACAACTGTCAACATCGAGCTCCATTGTCCACAAAACACGAGACTTACCTGAGACGTCTGAAGAACGTTCCCGGAGAGTCCTCAAATGGTTTCTTTATCTCCGCCTCCAACTCCCAGTCTTCGGTCCTCCAAATTTTGACTGTTCTATCGTCGGAACCCGTTGCTAAGAACTCACCGACAGGGTCCCAACAAACACCCTTGACGAATCCTTGATGTTGATCAAGTTTCCGTAGACGCTCTGTATCACGGAAATAAGGATTCACACAACAAGGGAAGGTGTGAAACACAAACCAAGGGTGTGTCCGCACCAAATAATAACTTTTGAGTCAAGACCCACGGAGGCAAGGTATCTATCACCAGGGGACCAAGCAAGGTCGGTCACATCTAAGCACAGGATGAAGTCAAATCTCAACCACATTTTTTGGGTGTTCACTTGACCTGGGACTTACCACTTTCATGACCGGGTAACCGTTTGAGAGGCTTCCATCCTTCCACATTCACCTCATCTGAACCCCAAACTTTGCCCTTCGCCGTCCTGAAAACGACACCATGAGTACGCTTCCCAGTCTCAAGAAGGACGTTGATTGGAGCTCACGGATCAAGGTCCCATATCATAACTATCTCGTCATCACTCCCACTAGCAAGCCATCGTCCGGAATGTGCCCACCTGACCGTCAGTACAGGCCCTAGAAGTGGATGCATTATGTGGTAAGATATGTGAGATGATTGAATACCCGCAATATTTTGAAAGCGGCCGAATACTTACCAGTATGCATTGTCAATGTACACAACGATTTCGGTGGTCTCCCAGATTCCTCCGACGCAGCATTCAAGATGGGTTTCGTACTCCATATGCGGACTTTGGCATCAAGACCTCCAGTAGCAATGCGCGAACAATCGGGATGAACGTGACACGAAAATATGGAGAGGGGTTTTGATTGGTCTCGAAGTGAAGAATCTATAAAGGATACCCAACATGAAAGTGTAAACCATATATACGGACCATCTAGAGGAAGTCATTTACCTCGATGAGAGACCCAAGCGGGTTTCGTGAACCTCATGTCCTACTCACACCTACAACCTAGATGACTTGAACTTGAGACTTGGGGGGCGAAAGAGAAAGCTACAGGGTGAAATGTGAATGACTCTGGGAGTTTGTCGAAGGAAGGCTCGGTTGACAAGGCGAGCTGCCACAATGGCCAGTGGCACCGACAAGCGTCTCCTCTTTACTGCCACGCGTCGCGGGCGCTTCAGTG